>JANHAO010017251.1:0-14062 GCA_026873985.1 Saraca asoca
GCAACTCAACCAAGCAATGGCTGGAGGTAACTCGATCTCTTAAGCTTCCGCTGTATATTATTTATGATGTTTAAAATACCAACATAGACTACCAAAGAATCGAACAGGTGACTCTGGTTAGTTGCATAGGCATGGAAAGTCATTCCAATCTAAAAATCTCAGACCTTTATAATAAGTAAATACAATTAATTATGTTTACACTTCTACAAGATAGTATAATATAATCAAATTTAATCATTTAATAAGATTAATATAAGATAAATTAACTATCTCCTTATGAACCTATTACAACAAGATAAAATTATAGTAAAGTTTATCATTTTCATTTTATGCTTTGACCTTTATTTATATAACTTAATCTTCAACAACCATGATTTCAGTGTTGTCAATTGAAGTATACCTCCAATATAATTTATTATGTAAAATTTATTATTCTCATTTTACACCTAACATATATTTATCATTCACATTTTTTTTTTGAATGATGTAATTAAATCAATTACTTTTGGTTAGACTTTTTATCTTCTTATTATTTATTTTCTATCTTTCATGTGGTAATTAAAGAGAAAAAATATTAAGAAATATTGACAAAGCATTTATTTAATTTATTATTTAATAATTTCATTAAAAATATTGATAATTTTAAAATTATTAAATAATACAAAATAATTATAATATAAATTATTTTTAAGAATAAGGATAATTTTATCAGGAAAGAATTTTGAAAACTATCATATTATATATATGTCTAAGAAGAAATGAATGATAACATAACTTTATACAATTAAACAATTTATACGATTGTATATCAAATATATAATAATATTATATTTTATTCTTTCATTATTCTATTTTATATTATCAAATCTATTTATCCTATTCTATGATATCATATCCTCGAATAACACCTTGAATTGATGTTATGTTTGTATGAAGGTGACAGGGCGAATCAATATTGACTTAGATGATAACACCATCCATTCATTTCTTTACTATCTTAAGTTTTAATTTTGTTAAGGCTGCATATGCTTCGTCAAGATAAGTCTGTGTAGACCAATTCAGAAAGAACAAAAAAAAAAAAGAAGAAATTTTCATGTATTGGATTTGACTCAAAAACTCTTAAATTTTAAATATAATATACTTAGTTATAAGTCTGATCAAGATATAAATAAAACACTTTTAGGTCTCAATTATAATTAATTTTAATACTCAACAAAATAAATAAATTAGGGGTAGGTAAATATGATCCGGTCTGATTTTTAACCTAAACTCAGTTTACTTTAAATAGTATTTAGATTAAGTAATTAGGCTGAAGAACTGAATTTAGGCAAAGAATTAGACTATAACTTTTAAATAGTAGACCGGTTGAAATCCAACCCTATTTATATTTATATATTAAATATTTTATTAATATTATATATTTTATATATATTATGTAATGCAAATTTTAATTATTAAGGATTAATATATATAATAATTTTTCGCTTATATTTTTTATTTTTTATACATTAAATATAATTTATATATAAAAATAAATATTTCTTATATATTTATAGATTTTAATTATATCATATATATTAAAATTTTAAAACTGTGCCTAAACTAGGTCGAGCTTAGGCATGCCCTTTTTAAAAAATGGCCAGGTTTGAACTTAAAAAGTATAAAAAAAAATCTGAACTATACCGGGCTTGGGCTAAACAAAAGTACCTTAATATTAATGTAAATCTAGCCTGAACTCAACTCAACTTGATTTTTGTCACCCTATAAAATAAATATATACAAGCTCTGGTAAAATACAAAATCAACTATAATTATTTGTATTAAGTTATATGCCTTGCAACAAAAAAGAAAAGAAAACAAGAGGATCACACTCTAACTTAATTAGCATCCAATTCTTTAGTTTTTGCCCTTTCTGGTGTTCTAGAATGTTGGTATAAAACTAAAATTTTAGGATTCAATGATTACCACCTATATCTTTCAAATCCATAGTGGGAGCTTTGTTAGCTTAGTTTAGATCACGATTTACGTACACACAAATTCATCCACATTCTTGATCTTTAAGTTTACTTTAGATCTATAATCATGAACAAACATTTCTCCCAATAGTTGTAAAGAGATGATTAGAGTCATCCACAACAGAAATTACACATTCCAAGTTCCATAGGCCTAAGATGGTGTCTTTGAGAAAAATGGCAAAGAGAGGAGGTAGAAAACCCATCCTTTCTATAGTAGTAAATGAAAACATGAATTTTCTTTATTTTTTCTAAATATCTTACTCTACTTGAAAGTAATTTAAAGATTTCATCTCAATTAATTCATAATCCTGATGTAAGGAATAATTATCTACAAAATCAATTTATAAATAATGTGCTCATCAAATGTTAATTAACCACAATCACAAATCCATTTAGGATTAATTTCTTTATTTATCTCAATTAATTATTTAAACAAATCAAACAAATGGATAATATCATTAAAAATAATCCCATTTAGCATGGCCATGTGAATGCATCACATGTCATGCAGCATCTCCCACTCGTACATGTCGGCATGCATAGTTTTTAATCCAATATTTGTTTTAATATCTTGTCATATGGGAAATAGAATGTGCGACCACACGAGAAAAGTATCGATAAATGACATATTAAGTCACCATTTAACTGGCATGCCACTACTCAAATCTCATTATACCCCAAATGATCTACTTACACAAGGACTTTTGCATCTCTGACCCCTCTTAAATATCGAGCCATGAAAAAACCAATCTATGTCCTTTATGCTCATGGTTACATCCATTATATAAGTTTATGAATTAATGTAATCGCCTGGGCAAAAAGCCACAAACAATAGTTGTAAGATCAAATGATTTTTCCTCAAACATTAATGTCAATCCACTAAGTTTAAGCTACTTTCCTAGATATATTCCACTGGACCACATGATTCCTTGTATTTAGGAATCAAGTTAAAGTAGCAACATTCAACCTCACTCCCTAACCTAGGTCAGCTTATAGCATATACGATATGAAATGTATACTATGGTGGAGCTCCCACTTAGGGCTTCTCACGCTATAATATTACACCATACATAACTCAAACTAGTCATCACAAAGTGACTAGTTTGAAATACAAAGTCCTAAATCCAGTTTCATATATGCTACATAGAGATATGAAGATCCTTTTTGCTCAATTCTAAGTCTAATCTTAGCTCATAACTAAGGCAATAGATTTTTACTATAAATCCTCACTTGCCACTTAGGCAGCAAGGAGATCACCTACACTTAGTACCCGGTGATCATTTAAGTCTCATCCTACCCACTACTCAAGCTTTTAGGTAGATTTTAGTGTAAGAGAGACAATTCAATCCTAGTGATAATAAATATATGTATCTAATTAACCTTTACCATAAGTCAATAAATGAAAGGAAAATAACTTTATTTTACTAAAAATAAACTACAACAAAATAGTATATTAAATGCTCACCAAACCTAAGCATTTAACATTTGTACTAAAAACATCTCTTACAATGGGTTTAGTAAAATACATCAACAAAATCATCACTAATGTTGATATACTTTAGGAAAACTAATCCTTCTATAGTAAAATTATTTTTAGATGATCAAAGGTTAGGAGACTTGCTCCTACTTCTTACTACAATATGAAATAATTCCTCCTCCTAGTATAAACATATAGCTCACTATGAACTTACGCGTATTTATTTATATAAGCTATTGACTTTATTAGCTTAAGACTCCTACTTAGATAGAACAAAGCCATATTATAGGTGTCTATTAGATTTTTAAGTTCCCGTTGACTACTCCCTAATGTGCAATCTCAAGACTACTTTGAAATCTACTAACCACACAGATATCAAGCTGAGTATACATACCATGTTTATCAGACTATCTATTACATTCACATATGAACTTTTTCCATTTGCATCATTTCTTCTTCTATCTGAGGACACTAATCCAAGCTTAGGTGAAAGTTCGAATGTCTTGGAGTATCTAAAAGTTTGGAATCAAGAATGCAAAAATGTTCTAAGATCCCCTAAATGTAGGTTTCTTGAGATAAACTCAAGAACAACACCCGACTTTCAACAACTAGAGCTCTGACACACAAACCATATGACCTATTGAACCCTAGATATTCCTGATCAACTGAAACCTTAGTGTTGAGTGTCCCAAAGGATTCCTACCTATTTGTCAATCATATCATGAATACCCTATTACCACATGAATTAAAACTTTTAACTCATTAGATGCTTACAATGGAACCACTGACCTGTAGGAACACTTGGAGGCATTCTAGGCATCTATGCTCTTATTAGGTGCCATGGATGCCATCATGTATTGTATATTTTCTATCACCCTTAAAAAAGAAAGTTTGTTATGGTTCAATATTTTTCCAAAATAATCTATATCCTAATTCAAGCAGTTGATTAGGGCATTCACCACTCATTTTTCTATAAGCCAGGCACCAAAAAAGACATCGGTGGCCCTGTTAAACTTTCAACAAGGAAAATGAGAGACACTTAAAGAATATTTGGCTAACTTTAACAGTTTAGTGTTGGAGATCAAGGATTTGAATGAAGGTGTAGTAGTCTATCAACTTATCTCAGGGTTGCAATCTAGTCATTTCTCTTTATCATTGGCAAAATGCCTAGCAACATCCTTAGTAGGACTCTTAGCTCAATTGGAAAAATTCATTAACATGCAAGAGATGGAGGCAGTGAAAAGGGGAAAAGATATCTAGGACATAAAAATTGACCATTTGTAAAAAGAAAGGACAGGGAGCAAGCGCCTACTAGAGGACACTTTAACAACTACAAACCTTTAAACTCATTTGTTAATGCCATAATTAATGATGTGGAAGCAATAGAGTTAGTGCAGTTCCTACCACAAAAAAGGTATAAATTTCCCTTGGCCAACAAAAGCAAATACTACAAGTTTCACAGGTACTAAAGTTATGAAATAAAGGATTATGTTACATTAGATGAAATCGAGTAACTAATTCAAATAGGGCACCTATTGAAGTACAAGAAATACCAATCATGCAAAACTCAACCAATTGAGAGAGAGCGAGAATGCTTGCCTTAGAGGAAAAGAAAGGTGATTATCAAAGTTAAGTCTTTGAGAGCCAAAACAATTGAAACAATAACAAAAAGGTTCTTAGGAAAAGGATTGTCCAAGAATGTTAAAAAGTGTCATTTTCAAAAGATTGCGACTGTTATGTCAAAAAGGAAAAAAAGAAAAGTATAAAACCATATCTTTTATAGAAGAGGACTTTGATGGCATCAATAAGGGCCATGACGATGAAATTTTGACTAGGGGCAGTAGCATCCATGTTGCACTTGTTAATGAAATTCCTAACTCCAGTAGGAGTATGACAAGTAGAGGTAAACCAAAAATGATCCAAAAATGTTATATAATCAATCATGAGGTAGAGCCAGAGAAGGAGAGTACTAGTAGAGCAAAATCTATCATCATCAACCAAGTGATCAAAGAAAAATGCTAGTCGATCAAGACAATCATGCTAGATGTTCATGACTTAAGCCATAAAAGTCTTGATCCAATGTCCAAGTTAATCAAGATGAAGTTTTTGGGTGAGGAAGATAAGTGTATAGTAAAAGCGAAGGCAAAGTTACCTCTAGCCAAGAGAAAAAGCTTGTTATTTTGGCATGCCAAGGTTTTCACCTAGAAATCGATTGATATGCCTAGCTATAGCCTGCAATAAGCTAGCACTTGACCCAAATGCAAAACTTTTTCAACAGAAGACAAGGAATTTTAGAACAAAAAGGAGAGGAGTAATAAAAGATGAGGTACAAAAGCTACCAAATGCTGCTGTCATCCTAAAAGTGTCCCATACCACATATATGGCGATTACAGTCATTGTTAAGAAACCAAATGGACGATGGCTCATGTGTGTCAATTTCACGAAGCTCAATTAAGTATGTTGTAAAGACTCATACCCTTTGCCCAACATCAATCTATTAGTGGATAACGGCTTGAGTTTCAAGGTGTTAAGCTTTAAAGATGTGTTCGTGGGATATAACCACTTCAAAATGCACATGGATGATGTAGGAGTGACTTATCAGCACATGATGAATAAAGTGTTCTCAGAGTAGGTCAGTTAAAACATAGAAGTACAGAATGATGAATGTTAGAAAGCTTTTAACAAGCACAGAAGGTACTTAGCAGCTTCATTGATCTTATCAAAGCCATAGACAGATAAATCTTTGCACTTGTATTTAGCACAATCAAAGGAGGTAGTTAACATAGTCCTCATAAAGGAAGAAAACAATGAGTAAAAGCCAGTCTACTTTGTCAACAAAGCCTTGCATGGAGTAAAACTCCAATGTTAGGAAAATAAAAAAATTGGCATTTGTGTTATTATTCCCTTGCAAAGGTTGAGATTATATTTACAAGCTCACCAAATTATAGTTCAGACAAATGAACCCATTCAGTAAGTCCTCCAAAAGTCAATCAAACTCTCTGAAGATAGACTAATATTTGAACCAAGAAGGGCAAAAAAGGTACTTGCAAGCTCTAACAGACTTTATGGTATAAATGACATAGGTAGAAGGCTTTAGAGAATGACAAAAACGGAAGTCTTTTGTAGATGGGTCATCAAAGAAAATAGGCAATAGAGCAAGAGTGATCTTAGAATGGCTAAACAAAGTTTTTTAAAGAATATTCGTTGAAGTTCAATTTCCAAGCCACTAACAATCAAGTTGAATACAAGGAAATAAACGCTCAAAGAATCTCTACAATGAGCAATTCATAATTAGTTAAAAGTTAAATTAATAATGACTATGAAATAAGGGAACCTTTGATCATAAGATATGCAGAGAAGGTTAAGTAGTTGTTGAAAGGGTTTGAGTATGAAGTGGAACAAATTCCAAGGGAAGAGAATGACCAAGCGAATGCTTTAGCAAAATTGGCTAGTGCAAAGCCAATGGTCAATGACAAAACCATCATTTAGAAAATAGTATAGGTAAAACCATATAAAAAGTTGAAACTATGAATGTAGAAAAAAATGAACATGGATAGAACCAGTGGCGGAATTCTTGAAAGATGGAAAAAAAAACTTGATAACAAAATAGATGAAAGAAAATTAGAAAGGTGAGCGGCCTATTTTTTCCTAGAAAATGGTCATTTGTACAAAAGAGGCTTTGCTTTTTTGGCTTTAAGGTGCTTAATACTAGAAAAAGTAGGGTATATATTAAAAGAGTTACATAAAGGGATATGTGGAAGCCTTACACAAGGAACTACATTAATAGTAAAACTATTAGTTCTGGATATTATTAGCCAACCATGAAATCTAAGGCTTTACAATTCATCAAAAAGTATGAAAAATGGCAAAAGTTTACACATGTAACCTAAGAGCTTACATACACACAACAACTAATTATCTTCCCATGGTTGTTCTTTTAATAAGGGCTAGATTTCATTAGAAAACTTCCAAAGGCTTCAGGACAACAAAAAATACTTATTGTAGCAGTGGATTACTTCACCAAGTGGGTGGAAACTGAGACCCTGGCTATAATAATAGCCCAGAATATAGAAAACTTTCTTTGGAAACTCATATGTAGGTATACAAGGCCACAAAATGATTGCTAAAATGATATCTATTTTTTTGTTACTAATGATAAACTCATATGCAGATCTCGACTCCTAGTAGCGATTATTTTAGGTAATGGGATGCAATTTACCAACAAGGTCTTTTATGGTATTTTATGAAAGGAACTCCCTCCACAAAAATAGTTTACACTAATTTTAAATATAGCCTAGCATGATTTTCCATTAACAAGGTTGGGGATAAAACAAAAGCTTGCTTCAATCAAGTACCCATAAGCAAATGGCTAAGCAGAAGCAACAAACAAAATCATGTTGGAAAGGTTGAAAAAAATGATAGGCAGCGAAAAAATAGATGATAGGTAGAAGAGTTACCAAGCGTCATCTAGTTGTACAGGACCACCTCAAACTCTGCAACAAAAGAGTCCCCCTTTGAGTTAACCTACGAAGTGGAGGCAATGATTCCAGTAAAGCTTGGACAAGAAAGCAAGCAAAAAAGTCAATAAGAGGAGCAGATGAATTAATCAAGAATAAAGGATGAGTTAGATTTCATAGAAGAAGATAGAGAAGTGGCATAAATCCATTAGGAGGAATATAAAAACAAGTTAATCTGTTACTTTAAAAGAAAGGTCAAGTCAAGGAACTTTGAGTTAGGAACATTGGTATTAAGGAAAATTAAAGGAGCTAGAAAACAAAGTGGTGAAGCAAAATTGGCAGCTACATGGGAAGGTTTGTTTAAGGTCAATGAAAGCTTAAGAAATGGTGCATACCACCTAGAAACTGTGCAAGGGGATGCCATCCCTTGAACATGGAATGTATCTCACCTAAAATAGTATTTTACTTGTGTGTAAGAATGAAAAACTACATGAAAGAATAATAACCCAAAATCTCAAGCAATTTTAAACAACGATAAATTGAGAAGACCCTTTGATACAACAAAATCAAGTAAATCCCTTGGGACAATTAATTGAGTAGATCCCTTAGAATAATAATTAATCAAATAGATCCCTTAGAATAATTACCTGAGTAGATCTCTTAGAATAATTAGCTAAACAAATCACTCAGAGTAATTAACTAAGCAAAATCCCTCAAAATGTCAAGTCAAACAAGCCTTCCAGAACAAGTAAACAAAGTTAAAGGTTAGCCATTTAAAAGTTTAAACGCTCGTTCAAAGTTAGAAATACTAACAAAACTAAAGATAAATTGTGAAGGCAAAACAAGCTACCAAAAGCATCTAATAACAAACAAGTAAAAGTCATAAAACCAAAGTTATGTAAAATTATCCCGAACTATCCAAAAAGGGGGCCACTCACTCCCCAAGAAAAGGAAAACTAAACTACTACAAAATTAATGCTCAACATCTCGAGCGACCTTGAAATCTCTAATATTGAGATCATAAAAACCTTACAAAAGTCAATGTCCACATTTGGTTGAAGAACTTAACTTATTATTAAGCAACATTAAAACCTAAGACATACATTAAATAACAAAGTACCTTGACATTCTCGACCATCTTCTTATCTGCCTCTTCCATGTCCACTTTAATAGTGGTAGTATGTGCTTGAGTCATTCAAGGCTCCTTATCCCAAGCGGCCAAATCCTTCCAAGTCACATGAAGACCTATTCTTTTGCTCCAAATCCTTCTCTCACTTCTTTTTTTTAGATTTATAAGTGGCCACCAAGTTTTTTACTTGTTTTTGCTTTTTTTTTTGGTGTTTTTGTGCTCACCTAAAACAATCTTGAGCTATTCAAATAGCTATTTAAACTCCCTTTTTTGTATCTCTAACTTAGAGGCCACCTGGCCTAGTTTCCTTTCCAATTCAATAGCAATATCGGCTTTTGTAGCTTTTGTAATGTTTTTCTCCAATAAACTAATCAATGATAGAGTAGACAATAAACTTTGAGGCAGTGAGTCAAAATAAGTGAGTAAATTTAGTGGCTTTAATCCATTTGATTAACTCTTTTTTATAAGTAATGTCTTGGTTGAACACTATCTTATTTTTAAAATAGTTTGTGGTATCAAGATCACGATACCAAAGGCTATCTATTGATTCAATGTAAAAAGAGGCCACATCTAGAGGCTCTATGGTCAATAATTCCTCCCAAAGAGCTTTCCTAACACGACATGGCCAGCCAAAGTCTTTTTAACAAGCAATGACCTCAGGATGTACAACCTCATTATTAGAAGTGTGGGAAGAGGATTCAAACTAAGCATCCATTTTGTATTTTTTTTATAAGGTTTCCAACAGGTTTTGAGTAAGTGGGAACTGGTGACTTCTCTGACGATAGATTGTGACCCCCCCGAGCAGGGTGGAGCAGTTGGTGAATGAGTCTATGAAAAAGACTCAGGAAAAGAAAACTACTTATTTTTATATCACATTAGGATATAAACAATGTGATTGGGATTGATTTCCATTAGGTTGAAATCTTTAAGGTTAAGCAAGTGACCAGAAAAGAAAAGCAAATTTGCAAGGTAAGAAGAAAGAAAACAAGTCACAAAGTGCATAAAGTATAGGATACATGAAAAACTATTTGGGCATCATGAGGCCATGTGGCAAGCAATTCATATATGAGATCTTGGTCATCAGATGAATAAGAGTCCAACCATTTGATCTTGAGTTGTTTGGCAAGAAACGACAAGAACTCTCTAAGGCAATTGGAAGATTGGTGAACTGGACGAATTGCAAACAAGCTGTTAGAAAACAAAGCACCAAAAAGAAAGGCAAAGTGGAAGTGAAAGAAGTAGAAGTAAAAGCAAAGATCATACCTTTGGAAAAAGCACTCTATGAAAGAACCAAGCAAGAAAAGGTAGGAAAGAATGGTGGTACAAAGATAGGATAGAAAAGATGAGAAAACAAGGAGAACGTAAAAATGACAAATATGAATGAACTCTTGCTTCTATAATTAAAATATTAATAGCCAAATCCATTGTATCCAACAGATGAGAAATGGATCCTGGTATATAAAATCCAACGATAAAGTCCAAATCTTATCAAATAGCCAAGATTTGTGGAACAAACAATCATTAAAAGTCACCCCGATAAAAAGCGAAAACAATAAAACGCAATAATTACCTGTCATTTTTAATAAGCAATAATGCACCTTAAAAAGTGAAAAAACATGAAGAGTAAGCTGTCCAAGGATATAGGGGAACAAGTGATGACAAACTCACAAAAGTAGATGACTAAGTGGGCTTGTCCCACTGACTAAATAGGACCTGCATGAATAGCTCATCACAAGCAGCACATGTCAAACTAACCCATTTGATGATAGGGAGCGGCCTTGGACAATTTGCCCTAGAAGATCAAACATGAATGATTGGCCTTGATCACTCACTCCCACATGGCATATCCTAATTTAAACCTTATCATGCCATACACTTGGTCATGAAAAACCCACAATTAGGGCCAGGTTCACACCAAATAAGTTCCTCAACAATTGTATAAGTAATAGATGACCCCTACCCATAAGGACAAGACATATATGCCATTAGTCGTTACTTTAGACAAATCTCTTTGAGGCTATTTTGTGTAACTTTAGTCTATAAGGTATATGTATTTTTTAATATTTATGATATATATAATTATACACAAAATTGTAAAAAAAAAAAAAAAGATGGTGAAAGTAGAAGAGTCAAATATAAAGATCAAAATTCATTAACTTTTTTTATTTTTCAATAATTGATCATACGAACAAGAATGGGGATAGATGATAAGAAAAACAATAATAATAGAAAGTAGTAGTACAAGACTGCATAGCGTGGATGAGTTGAAAAATGTATTGTTTAAGCCATACAATGATGCTTTCTCTTATGTAAAATTTGATAATGTCATGTAACAAGCATCACTTGTTCATCCGGTTAAAGGTGATCATGGTTGGGTATTAGGCTAACAGAGCAGGCTTTTTATATAAAATTATATATTTTGCATTAATCTAATCTCAAGCTCATTCCTATTTTTTTTTTTTTTAAATTTGATTCAACTTAGTTTTTATTCTTCATGATCTAAGTCTTGGCTAAAGACCTCACATACGGTCCAAATCTTTTTCTAAATTTTTTAAAAAATATTTTAATCTATTATTAAGGTCTTATAAATAATTAAAAGAAATTTTTGTATAAAAATATATTTTAATTAAATAATAATATATTTAAATATATAATTATTAATTATGTTAAATAAAATAATTTATTAATGTAATAATTAATAAAGTATAAATAATTTATAATATTATATGTTAAATTTATTTATAATATATATTTATTTAATTCTGACCAATTGGATTGTATTTGTGTTGGTTTGGTCTAATGAGTAATTAGATTTGAAAACAAAAGCCCAAATATTATTTAGACCTAATTTTTTAGACTCAAACCTTATTTTTTTGGTCCAAAGGGCTGGGCAAGGTAGATCACCCCGCCCATGCTCAAGTCCATTTCCCATTCCAAGCAGACATGCTTCGCGTACACAGAGGACAATGTTTTGGACTGTTGTCTGAATGCAAATTGACGGTATCTACTCAAGGACAGATGAATGTTCACTGCACGCCGATAAATTTGATTAAGGGGTGGACCTAATTGGACCGACTCAGATTTGGGCCCAATCTATTTTAAAATCAATACTTCAAGTTAGAGTGTATATATATTTGGCAACATTAAAACTTTTAACATTGAAATTAAATACTAAAAATTGAGTATTAAATCTATTTAGTACTAAACTTAGGGCTCATCTGGTTTACTTTTAAAAGTTAAATTTTTTAAAAAATAAATTCTTTTATAAATTTTCTAGATATTTAAAGTTGTTTGATTGATAATGGAAATTAGAAATTTTTGTAAGAAGTTTTCTTACCTAGATAAGGATAGATAAGTAACTTTCTATATTTTATGAGAAGTAAACTTCATAAGAAGTTTTACTTTCCTCTCTGTGCCAATTGATGATTAACCAAAAAACACATGCACCTATTACTTTCAACAAAATTATAATTTTTGCGTAACTTTTTATCATTCAAACAACTTCATATAGTGTTTGAATGTTTTTTATTCTAAACATTGAATTTAATTAACAATTTAAAAATTTTATCACAAAATATTAAAATTTTGTATAATTTCAAAATTATCCTTGATTATTACTCCATCAATACCTTTTTATCTTTTGCTTTGGAGACATTTTTTTGTTTATTTTTATCTTCCTTTTTAGAAAATAAAAAATATATTTATTACTTTTTTCTAATTTTGACTTTATTATTTTAATAAATGCTCAGCTATTTTACATACTAATTTACTTTTAATAAGGATAGATTAGTAAAATATCACTTTTTTCTTCTAAAACTAAGACTATTTATTAGCCTTCTTAATTTTTGTGAATTTACATTAAATGATAGATAAAAAAGAAATATTTTTTTCTTTTATGTCTCAACTATAAGTACTGGTTTGCAATTTAATCCTTCTTTTTTTTTCTCTTTTATGTCTCAACTAATGTTTACTTCATGTAAAAAAAAAAAAATAAGCAAAATACAACATAGACATTGTCTTAATTAAATAATATTCAAGATGTCGAATGATCATCGGTTGTAATATTTCACATTTCTTTTGTTATGGGCACTTCTTGGACCGGACGAAATGGATCAGCAAGAGCCCAAAGAATCAGGACCAAGGCAAAGAGATGAGGCCCAACTTGAAGCGAGGTTGCTGGAGCAAAGCAACAGATCGCATAGTGCGAGCTCGCAGCCTTTAACCGGCAGAGGCAACAACGAGCTCCTTTCTGCATCATTGGGAACAACTAATATCTAACAAATATAGTCTGAGTACTCTACCAACCCGCAAATCAGCCTCCAAAGATCGATAACAATTTGCCTCACATTTATTACTTGACGTCTAGCATTTAATACTTAACACAAATATAATCATAGTTTTACAATGATAAATTACGATTTGTAACCCTTCCGGCTTCTATAAATAGGGAGGGAGAGCCATGATATAGAGATATATGAAGAAACACATGTAGAAACTTGATGTGTTAAATTTCGTAAGTGCACGGCGTAGTTGTATTTAGTACCGGTAAATACGGGTTGATCCCACAGGGAAACTATTTCAATTACTAGAATCTTTACAATTCAACTATCCAAATCAATGATGAGAGAATAAAAGAAATAAAAGAAAGCAAGAAAGAATAGAAAATAAAAGAAAGAAAGTAAGTAAATAAACAATTAAAGAAAAGATCTAAATGTAAAAAACCTAGGATTAGGATTCATCTCAATTATGATTTTTAAAATGTAAATTCTTTCCTTTCATAATTACTTGGATTATTGGGGATGGTTTAGCCTACATTCACTACTAGCCTCTTTTGAGGTCCAATAATAGTATTTACTCTCAATCTAAAAGCCTACTTTTGTGGTTTAGATTAATTTAAATCCATTAAGATCTGTGCTAACTAATAAAGACTCCTAAAGAAATCTTATCTACTTTCATGATTAAAATCTCTTTATTTAATTGTTGA
>JANHAO010017252.1:0-14054 GCA_026873985.1 Saraca asoca
AAATTATGTAAATGATGCCAATAGACACAAAACCACAAATCTATCTTAACACAGCTAGAAACATGACATTTTAGCTCTTAAAATGATAAGCATAAGGGCAAATAAATGTATCAAATCTTGTGTTATCAACTATTGGGTAGTGGTTCTAGTTTCATGCTGACAAATACGGAGATGAAACAGGCACATCGATATGTTCTATTTAATTGCAAAGAAGTTAATCCATTTATGGAGTAAGTATCCACATTTCTCACTATCTCTTATAAGGTTACTCAGTCATTGTGTTTTTTATCTTTCATCATTGCTTTTAGGGAATGTAAACTCCATGTTAAGAGAAAAATAAGGAGCCAAACACATTCCTCTACTGAGTTGTAGAAGATAGTCAACAAAGACTTTGCTGATTAGTTCTCTAGATGAATGAGTTGTAAAAGATATCTAATATAGAATTCATTTCTTTAGGCATAGTTTTAGAAGATAATTTTCTACTTATAGGTTTCCATGGATGATGTGGCTGGCAACATGTCAAATGATTTGAAGCAATTGGCCCATGGATTTCTTCCAAATGCTAGAAGGTTTTCGGTGTTCCAAGTTAATACATATAAGTTTCAAACAGTAGATTAAGAAAATGGATTGAAGACCCAAAATTCTGGAGTTTTCATGACTTCTAAAGCTAATTGTGTTTTTAGCCATCAACATGTCAATGGGCATGATGCTATTCTTCCATATTATGGGAAATTGATAGATATTATTGAGCACAATTACTATAAGAAATATGTGACCTTCTTTAAATGCATGTGGGCTAATACCACTAATGATAGAAGGTTTAGAAAGGATGCTTAGGGCTTTCATATTGTAAATTTCAATAGATTAATTCACACTAGTAAACAAGAAGACCATAAGCCTTTCATCTATATATCACAAGCTCAAAGGGTTTACTTTGTAGAAGATTCAATATGTCTAGATTTGAGTGTTGTTTATCTGAAGCCAAGGGACTTATATGACATGGGTGAACTTATGAATGATGATGTGTGAGCTTGAACTATTTAGTATGCAAGTGTTGAGCAATCTTTTTGAGAATGATGATGAGAATATCCAATTGGCAAGGGAAAAGGAAGTTGATCACTTGGAAGACCCTAATCTAGTATCCAATGTCGAGGAAGATGAAAATGTATCATAATAGCTATTTTTTCAAATATTTTACTTTGTGTGAAAATTGGCTTAGATAAAGAATCTTGTACATTTGATTTTTTATGGTTTGTCTCAAAGTGGAAATACTTAGTTTAACAATTTGTCTCTATGGAAATATGTTTAGTTAAAGATTATTGTACAATTGCATTATTTGTGGTCAATTTTAATACATACTGTTGTAGAATCTGCTTTGCAGAAATGCCTAAGTCAAAATGTTCAAGGGTTTGGGGCAAAAAGGAAGCATCTAATACCCACTCAGCTCCTTCATAACCCATTGTAGATGGACCACCCCCACACAACCTACACATTCATAGCTTATACATCCTACCTAGCCTAAAGGGCCCACTCGACCCACACAGGCCACACAACTTATCTATCTTAGATAGCCTAGATAGACCACTTGACCTATGTAGTCCACACCAACCACACATTCATAGCCCAAACATCCCACCCAGCCTAGACAATTGACCCAACCCAAATAATCCATATGTTAATAGCCCATATAGCTTACCCAGCCTAGAAAAGTGACCTAAGCCACACATTCACAGCCCATACAGCTCACCCTACCCACCTAGGACACATAACTTGATGCTCCTGAGGTTTAGCTTCATGATGAGCTAGATGGTGCTTGCGTTGATGGTGAGATGGATGATCAGATAGATGATGCTCCTCGTGCTAGGAAGAGTAAGCCCAGAAGTGGATGGCAAAGTAACGTGATAGGTAACTACAAGATATCATTTTCTTCTATGTTTTAAGTTAATATTGCACTAACATTTTGCACTTTTTCAAAAGATAAGGACAGTGTGGTTAAAGCAAAAAAGAAGGGTTAATCAAGTTTGGAGCTTGGATGGAGAAAGGTTGTAATTAGGACAGACAATCATATTCAGCCCATAGGAGATGAAGGAGGACTCTTTTCCAATGCAATAGGTTATTTGGCTAGGACCAAGTATGCCACAGATTACAAGGCTTAGCCAAACATACCTAACTCAGTTAAAGATAATGTGTTTGATAGGTTGGTGATGGTATGTAACAATACTATTTTGTCATTTACGATTCATATTTCATTCTATAACTAATGAATTTTTTTTATCATAGTCATGTTTTTAATTTGAAAATGATGAAATGGGCAAGTGGCTTACTAATCAAGTCATTGGAAAGCAATGGAGAGATTATAAAGAGACTTTGAACAACAAGCATTATGATCCCAATTTGATGAAGGAGCAAAATGTTAAACAAAACTGTTCAAAAGGTGTCACCTAAGAGCAATGGAAAAGCTTGATCCTAATCCATGATAGACAAAAACACAAGGTAACTAATCACTTTTATTGAATTTAACTATGCGTATACTAATGGCTAAAGTAGTAAATGAGTTATTTTTATGCAGGAAATGAACAAAATGCAAGGAATAGAAGTAAGAAAATTATTCCACATAATATCAGGTCTAAAACATTTGCACAAAAAAAAAAGGATAAGATGGTAGTATACCCATCTTATTTAGTTGAATAAAATTAATATTTGCTTAAGTTAAATGTTTTTTTGGTTGAAATGATAGGAAAAGGAAAAACAAGGTCTAGTTGGGTGAGTGAAGCTATGGGATGTAGTATATAGGAAAAGTGATGGCTTGTATGTGAACGATGAAGTAAGGAGCATAAGGCTGAGGATTCGATCAAAATTTTTATTAATTTCAAAAAAATTAATTAGTTGATATTATAATATGTGTTGTTCTTTACTTAGGAAAAATTATAAGAAGCCTTGAGCCAAGTGGACTAGGCATAACTTTCAATAATAACTCCAGACAATGCTTTTGAATGGGTGTTTAGACAAGAGGACCTAGGCCGTGTTCAAGGACTAGGCATAGGTGTTTGTCCCACAAATGTGTTTGAGAGCAATTCTCAAAGATTTGGTGGCATCCACTCCAGTAGTTCATCTAGCACCCATCTTGTAAATCAAGAAGAATTTGAAAGGCTTAAATCAAAGCTAAACTAAAATGAGGATAAACTTCATTTATAGAGAATAAGCTCCATCGTATTAAGAGAAGTTGGCTAAAACAAGGGCATAAGTGTATGTGATTATAGACTACATCAAGACGATGAGAGGGTGCATTCCACTCAGTGTTTCCACTCAGCCACCTATTAATCAATAGGTTGAATTTGATCATATGATATCTTATAAGTTTAGTGCCTCTTATTTTATAAGTTTCTAGTTGAATTTTGTTTATAATGAAAAAAAATATATAGTTACAAGAATATTTTTGTAAATATTTTGTAGAAGCATGGTAGAAGCATGTGCCTATATTTCCAACTAAAACTTTATACTTGCTTTTGTTTACATTGTTTTTCTGGTTTACTTGCTTTATACTTACTTTTGTCTTCTATTTTGATTGGTAGCTTGCTAGTTTAAGGGCTATATACTTAGTAGATATTAATGTTTCATGGATAGCTATATTGTTAGGATCATGTTGATGCTGAAGTTAGTGTTGAGAACCAATTTTCACCCATGAATGCCAAAAAGTCCTCAAGCAGGAGTAATGTAGTTGATCGCTCCCAATCTTTTTTATTTTGATTGTTTTTTGTTGATATTTGGAATGGAATATAAAAGATAATGTTTATAACTTTTGGTCCTTTGACTATTTTGCTTAATTTGTGATGGAATAGACTTTTGATCCATTAATTTGCATTTTATTTCACATGTACAAAATAGAATGGCCCAAAAATTTTTAAAAAAAAATTAGTGGTAGTTATATAACCCCACCAATTTAAATTAAAATTTTTTAAAATGATAACAACAATTACGCATCCCCCATTATTTCAATTTCAAAATTTTTACCAACAAAAATAGAGATGGTTAACCCTCAGGAAATCAACCGCCACTCGATATATACCATTCCAATAGTTGTACATAACCACTACTAATGTTAAGCTGGTGCCTTGTTTTTTGGTGGTTCTCATAATCGCAACCTTTGTACTCAACAACAATTCTAACTACCACTATAGCCAGTGTGTAACTATCACTATTTTAAATGTTTTTCGTAGTAAACTATGTTTTTCGTAATAAACTATCGGTGCCATCAATATCATCTATAATATTTTTTCTTTTAAAGATCAAAATCAAGATTATGCCTTAATTGCATAAACAATCACTTTAAGGGAGAATGATTCTTGTGTTAATTTTATTTTGATAAAAATCATAACAAAATAATTCATGTAATAATCATAATAAAAATATGATTGTGATTATAAAGAAAATCAAAAGATTATGATTGTAAAAAAGATTAAAAAAAGATTTTATAACCTATGTTTAATTTTAGTAATAAATTAAATTATTTGTATAATATATTTAATGACTATGGAACTAGACTTGTGTTTCTTAGCAATCATGTAATCAAGGCAAATGTTATATTGGGAAGTAATATAGGAAATGTAGTCTACATTCCATGAATGTTGATGATGCCTTCTGACTTAAGGTTGCCTTTTAAATTCCAAAGAAAATAATTTTCAGTTTCTCTTTGTTTTGTAATAACAATTAACAAAAGTCAAAGTCAGTCTCTCAGTTATGTTAGCTTGTATTTGTCTATATCAATATTTAGTCATCACCAATTATGTTAGCTTGTATTTGTCTATATCAATATTTAGTCATGACCAATTGTACATTGCATTATCCAAAGTTAAGAGGAGAAGTGGATTCAAAATATTGATATATGATAATAATTGAATGGCAATAAATCGGACTGAAAATGTTTATAAGAAAATTTCCAAAATTTATGATGATGATACTAAATCTACATTCAATTAATATTTATTGTAATTTTTTAGTAATTATATTATAATTTATAGTATTGTGAATCACTTTTTTTTAATTTTGTTTACCTTCCAATACATTGAATCCATTTTTTCATAATTATCAAAAACACACACATTTGAACATATTACATAAAATAATTTATGTAAATTGTTTATAGTTAGTTAAATAATATAGATTACGTCATATATACACACACACACACACTCGGATTATTTGCGGCTGATTATTAATTAGTCCATTAAAGATTTATTGGTTCTTAATAAACCAGTTGGCAATATAATTCCAAAATTGTGAAAAATCTTAGAAATTTAAAATTACAGCATAGCCATCATATTCCCTCAAATACTTCTAAGTTGATATATCATCGATCCTCCTCAAACATGAAATAAATAAGCAATATTTCTGTACAGAAAACATTTCATGTAAATAATCCCCAACACAACAAAACTCATGCCGAACAATGAGCATATAAATTTGTATATCCCTATTGGAGAAAGCTAAGAATATGGGAGATTGCCTCCATTATGCGAAAACTATACCTACAAAATGAATATTTTATTTAATTTAGATAGAGAAAAATATAAGTCTTTACAGACAATAGAACTTATTATTTTGTCATCTTTGTGATCCTCCTCATGAAAATAATAGTACTATTTTTAATTACAGGAGAAGAATATTAGGATCTTCTGATCACGGTAGCATTGAAATATATATATATATATATATATATATATATATTAAAAATGATAAGATATCAAAATATAATATTATGAACATTTATAAATTTACTAAAAATTTTGAATTCGGATTTTCTCCTCTTCTCTTGTTATGTCTCTATCATGTTTGAGAAAATTTGACACAAAATCTCTATATATATAATGGGATTTAAAATCTAGAATTTTTTTTATGTGTAATGAATCCACAAAATTTCATGTTTATGTCTTTTTTAATATAACCGAAAATTGGCAAAAAAAAAAACCAAAGAAGAGTATCCTAATCCAAAAATTTTGTACATGTGGCATAAAATTAACATGACTAATAGGAGATTGAAATCCTTGGCTTAGTGTCTTTCTATATCTTCTAGGGCCAACCCATCAGAGTCCTGATTGCGTCTCGGTGATCTTTCCCTCTCAAAAATCGTACGAAAAGAGGCTATTCTCAACCCTGATCCACCCACCTTTTCCAATTCATCAGCATCCGAGCCATCATTTGGGGGTGGCACCGTGGGTTGAACCAGCTGGGTGCTCAAATGACCATCTGGCTGCATCCTGGGTTCAGCCCCAGTGCGGCAAACCGGGCAAGTGACGTTCGAGCCAAACCACACATCAATACATTCAACATGAAATATGTGCTTACAGTTCGGCAAAACCCTAATATGTGCATCTTCCACAATAGTGCTCAAGCAAATTGAACACTCCATTCCTTCACCTTGGCTCAACTGGTCTGAATATTGCTTGTACAAGATTATGGGCAGTGAGGCTATGATCGAAGGATCGAGGCCGGAATTCGGTGAATCTGGGAAGAAGCCGGCCACATCGATCGGAGTAATTTGTGCTCTGACCTGATAAAGAACATCTTGGTTTCGTCTTCTTTGACGGTGTCTTAGTAGATATCTTGCATAAAAATGGAAGAAGATGATGATAAACAAAACAATAGCAAATAAAGAGAAAGTAGCAGCCAGCATGACCTTGAGGCCAACACCATATGAATATTGATCTTCATCTTCAAACCCCATACTTGATTTTAAACCAAATAAGAGATGGTTTAATTTGCTTAATCATCTATATTGGAGGGTTTTTTAATTGGAAATGATGAGAGTGAGTTTGGTGGTTAGATGGGTTTATCAAAGTACGAAATGTAAACACTTTCAATCTTTTGTCTTCGTCAAGGATCTTGACTTTAACAGGTGGTATCTTGGTCTTGAGGAATTAATTTTTAATTTTTGGGATAAAATTTGGATGGTTCACAACTGCAATAGACTTTTTTTTTCTTTTAATTAAAATGGCAAGTTTTTTTTTAATTTCATCATAGCCCTAATGCGTATGCACACGGCAAAATAGGTCACTAAAGCCTTCTTTTTTCTATAAAGGACTAAATTCATAAAGTTTAGGTATGCATAAGCATTTAATACTTATTATTGTAGTTCGGGTCATTTCGAGCACACTTATTATTTTAAGATTTATTATATGAATTCCACAATTTTAAATTTAATACTAATAATAGTATATTAGAGCAAATAATGTTACGTATACTTATTTAATCACATAAATTGATACACATATTATAATTTAATTTAAGTTATATATTGATTAGTTCCGTCTATTTAAATTTTATCATATATACAATGAATGATAATTTATGTAAAATATTAAGCATAATTAAAATTTTCTTATATCAAGATTGTAATAATGAATGAAAAATAATAATAAATCAGCTGCTAACTAGGATTTTCTCCCTATGCAATGAGGTTTTCTTAGCTCTCACAATCAGAAAAAAAAAATACAAACTAAATAACTACTTTACTTTCATGCACATTTAAAAAAGTTTTTATGCATGCAAGACTTGTATAAAAAAACTCTAATGCTTTTTGGAACTATTTTAAAAAGTCATAATTCTTTTCATAAAGAATAAATTTCAAAACAAAAATTGTGCTACAAATTTAATTAATGAAATTGCAACTTTTTAACCTAGAGACAATGAAAAAATTATAACATTTTTGTGAAAACAAAAGTTACAAACTTTCAAAAAACTTACGAAAGATAAGTGTCTAAATAAACATAAGTCTAGCCATGAGGGGAGACCAATGGAATTTATGTGTATCAAGCCTATGGATAATTTTCTAAAATGCAAACAAAGTCTTAAGAAGTAACTGGCTAAAGGCATGCATTATGGTCCATGAGAAGGAAAGCTGAAAGCTACAACTGTCATCCTCGGCGTTTGATTCACTGTGACACACACCACATGGCAAGCATGGCCCATGAAAAAGTGACCTAACACACAATATTCTGTGCTTTGTGTTCAACGAAATTAATTGCAACCCAATTTACAAGTTCACTTGCTTGATGGGATGGTTTTGGTAATCTAAATGGACTGCTGCTGAATGACGACAGAAGCGAAAGTTAGTGGAAATTATTTGACATGGAAAGCTAGTTTTCTGTTCTTCTCTTCTGCTCTCGACTTCATTTTCTATTTTCTTCTTTTCATGTCGAGTAGCTCTTGACCATGTCTCTTTTTGCCCCTTCACCAGAGGCTATTCAGTATTTGCTCCGATCAGTGTACGAAAGTGAAAGCTTTCTTGCTTTGTTTAAATGTTAGGATAAAGAAAATGGTATCCCTCTGTGTGCAATTGAGCGTGTGTGTAGTGCATACACACTTTCTACAAGAGAGTGTAAGATCCAAATTCAAATTAGATGTGATTTCACAGCCTCTATTAGAAAATACAGTAAATTTTCACACCTTGATCCATGAACGTAACCAGCATAGAAAGTCACTGATAAATAACTCTGTAGCCTAACTATGCAATAAAACTCCTTTTGTTACATGCCTCCTATGAGGAGGATGACTAGACCAATACAAAACATATAGAATATAAGGATAAGTCTAAACAATACTAAAACATTTATCAAAATAATTAAGTTATTATATTTCTAACAAAAATTCGACAAAATCTCCTCTATTTTCCAAACCTTGGGCACTAAGCTAATGCAACAGTTAAGGGCTACATTCCCTACCTATACAGCTAAACAAAATACCATATAAGCCCAAACATCGCAATACACACAGACTATTGTGCAACAACCAAACACAATTACATAATGGCACGCCTACACCAACTGCCAAAATATCATCATCATTATGCGTTTGGGCTCTGCAAAAAAATTCTACCTAATCAAGGAACAAATTCAGTTCTAGATGGATGTGGGTGGATAGTGGGAGTGGTCTCAAGCTTTGAAAATAAAAAAGAAAATGGAATGAGTTTTTTAGAAGCCTAGTGAATAGATAATCCCTTGGAAAAATCAATAATTAGTTTACAATTCAAAATAAAAAATAAGGTAGTAAAACATACATATACAAAGATACAAACATCAGTTTGTAAGTGCATTATCAAATTTGAAACAATTAGAATAAGTATAATATTATTTTATTTTTCAAAATACTTATCAAACAATTCAATAGAGAAAACCACTAATATTGCTCTTACTTCACAAATTTTCAAGTAATCAAAAAAGAATTCAAAATTTTGATATACAATTAGAATCCAAAGGGTAATTCTTAAAGATAACCTTACCTAACAGATATCAATCATCATAATCCACTCTATTCTTTCAACAGATATCCTCCCTTTATTCCTCCAATAGATATAATTCTATCACAAGTGCACTTGGGGATTTTCTAAAGGAATTTCCAAAGGATTCAAATTTCAAAAAAGCTTAATTAACAAAATATTTTATATTAAAATACACATTCAAAAGTAAAGAACTATTTGCAACCAACTTATAAAATAAATCATATGACAACATTGTCATCCATTTCATGTAACATCTTGATTAATAATTTCAACAATCCACTATTGCAAAATAATAAAGTTGCTAGCATCAAGTGCAATAAATTATACAAAAAAGAATATATATAATGTAGCACTCTATAGTATGGTTTTATTTTCAAAAAAAATAAAGGACTAGCAATATTCATATTAGTTAATAATCATAGTAATCTATAATGTTCCAAATCATGATATCAAACATAACTAACATTTGTAAAAAGAGGTTCACAAAAGGAGTAAAATTATCCACTCACCTTTAAAGGTAGCAAGATAACTTCATATTGTATTCTTGAACCACAACTTTCCAAAATGGTCTATCCAAATAGCTTACCAAAATCTAATAACCAAAATCATCAACCATCTCTTTCTAATTTGACATAAAATCTTTTAATTCCATAAATCTAATCCTAAAGCAAAAGAAAGTCAATTTAGAAAAGAGTATAAATATACTCACTATTTTGACACAAGGTTGGGGTTTCAACTTGACATCACCAACTGTCCCTCTTGGTTACCCCAAATGCAACCATAGATTAGGTGATTGGAAGCTATAGCTAATAGGAAGTGACAAAACAGTCACACCAACAACAAAGGCTGGGTGAGAGATGGTGGCTGATAGCAACAACGACCAAAGGAGGTTCCAACAAAGCTAAACGAAGCTGGTGATGGCAAGGAAGCTTATTGGTCATAGTTGGATGGAGAGCAGCAAGAACGGACTCTGGTTCCAAGGCTTGATAGCTTCAGATCGACAGAGAGTGGGTTGGTCAACTAACTACTATTCAAGGATGCTGGTGGCTAGCGAGATCATGCCAGTGGATGCTTGTTGGCCCAACAATAAGAGAGGGAGAGAGGTCATGAGTGACTATTAGACCAATAGAGAGAAAGGTTAAGAAGAGAGAAGTTGGAATAAGGAAGAAAAGATTCAAGAACAAGGGAAGTAAGCTCTGTTTGGGGAAAGAGAGAGCACTAGAAAAAAAAAAGAAAAAAGAAAAACTACCATTTAGCCACAAAATAAAATTAGAACACTTATTATAACACACCTACGTACAATATTTTTCAACAAACAAAATATATATTAGACTAAAAATTATGTACTTTTAACACATAATTTTACAAATTTGACACTAGCTTAATTTATTTACTAAAGTGTTATAGATAAGGTGAATGACTATGAACCATTACTAATAGGTAAGGTTATCTATAGGACTTCAATAGGGGATCCTAATGTTTTATCAAAATTATTTACTTTTCTTATGTCATATGTATGGTTTGAAGCTCTTATCCATTTTTTTTTATTTATTTATCATGAGTGTATTGGAAGTTTTCAAGTATTGATCTGTTTGATTTACTTGAAATTATTTGAATGCTTCATTTTTCATGTAAGTTGGGAAGTAATTATTTATTTTCATTTATCATGAATTATTTGAAATTTCAATCTTAGTTTTAAGTGTTTAATTTTTATTTTGTCTATTGTTATTCACTATGAGTTTTAAAAGTATGCATATTACTGAAACTCTTCTCTCCTAATTCTTCTTATTTGTCATAAAATGTTCAAAAATACAAGTATGTTTTATGGATAAATTGACCTGAATGTATCGCTACTCAAAAGTATAAACTCCATGGATTTCTAGTTTTCTTTCCAATAATGGTTATGAAATGAAATTAATAATTCTTTAAGACAATTTCTAAAATTGACAAAATCTAAATTGTAAAGTTGTTTTAGTGCTTAGACACATTTGTCTATTCACTGGAACATGTATTTTTTAGCATTCATATTTTCTAATGGATTATTCACTCATTAAATTTCAATGAAACTCACCCGTTTTCCTATTTTAAATGTTTTGATGTTAGGGCATCTAGCCTTGGCCTTCCTTCAGCTCATCAAAGCTGACAACTCATAATCTAACCTCCAAATTGAACCAACTAAGTTAGAGAATAGGAATAACATTTGGAATTATGACATGGTAGCTATTGCATTTGTTGATTTTTCATATGAATGTTTTATGTTTGTTGTATAATGCATTTGTGCTTGCTATTGTAAATACAAGTTTTATTAAGGGCTTGTGACCCTAACAAACATCTGAAAAATAAAAGAAACTCTACCAAAATTTTGTTAAAATCTTTTCTTTTAGTAAAACAAAATTTCAAACGTTTTGAGCAATTTTTAGTTACTGTCTTTCTTAAAGTAGTGAAAATTATGCATTGTAAATGTGTGTGTCAAGTTTGTAAGAAGTCATCACCAAATGTCTTCCTACGCTAGTCGTTCCTTAAATTGGGTTATGAAATTACTTGATCAAATAAACCCATATTTTCCTATTAAAATCATTAACAAAAGTAATGAAATAATTGTTTCACCAAGATATGAGACACTTATTGGTCCATACACATCAAAATAGACTAGTTCATGAGGTTTATTTGTCTTATCTGCACTTTGCTATCTTTTATGCTATTTCATGCATCTTTTACAAAATTTATCAGATGATGCACTATAGGCAAACCAAGCACTATCCTTGTTTTGCCTAGTGGGTTTAAACTTTTAAAGTTTAGGTGTCCAAATCTTAGGTGCCAAATCCTTCACTATAGCACTTAAGCATTGCTAAACATCATTTTGAATCTCAATCTTAAAGGTCCTATTTTTTAATAATAAACCTTCAAGATATTTCTTTTTTTCTCATCTGACACCACAAGTTCACCTCATTTCATTTACATATTATAGCCTTGTTCAAGTACAATAATTATCCCAAACTTAGAAGATTATTCTTCATTGTTGGTACGTAAAAAACCTTTAATATGAATGTATGATTCCTATTAGTGTAGATGGGTGCCCTAGGGCCAATTTGATTGGACCCTATTGCATCTATGACTAAACATTCTGTGCATTTTGATATTAAAGGTTGATTATTCATCTTATGTACTATACACTAAGATCAACCACAGACAGGCTTGTCATATTGATGACTCCCACCGAAAATTGGGTAGCTATAATGGCGTGCTAGAGTCCACTAATAGCTTAAAGTCCAGTTGATTAATTTGGAGAAATTGATCAGTAAATTAATTGGATTAATTTCATAAGCCTTCAAAAAGTTTGAAGGGCCTTTTGGACTTTTGCCAATATTTCGAGTGCCTACTAGGTCACACACATAACAGGAAATGACATGGCCGATGATATAATTTATTTCTGGATATATTTGATGTCTAGGGACTAGATTACAATTCAGTGTAATTGCGTTGGGGCCAAAAGGAAGCTTTTGGAAAGCTTTAGGCCAAATGTGCAAATAGGCAAAAGTTGCCTTATTTCCCCCTCAAAACGACGTCAATTTGGCCCAAGGAAGTTGAGCCAAAATGACACCGTTTCACTTGGCTTCTCCTTTTAGCTTTTGACCGGTCTCTCACACACTCACACGACACACATCATCTTCCCCATTCGGTGAGACTGAAAGGGAGAAGAAAGGGAGAAGCTTCGGCCTTCCATGGTCGACGGTGGAGGGAGGAAGAAGTGGCTGAAAAAGTTTCAGATATTGGCTCCATCCAATCCTAATCAAGCTCCTCAACAAGCTGGAAGTTGGAGATGAAGCTTTTGAGGCCATATGAAGGATTTTCCTGGTGTAAAGATCCACACACTTCCGCTGCAAATGAGCTGGACTAAAGGTTAGTAAGCTCCACTTTCACCTTAATTTTATCTGTGAAATTTTGGGACCTCAAACTAGTGGATCCTTGGGAGGTTTGCTCAGCTAAAGGGAAGAAAATTTTTTGAAAATTTTGGACCTTTACTGCCCCTCATGGCCAAGCAAACCCATCGTGGTATCATAGCCTTACACTGGTATTTAGAGGTTCCTAAAGCTTGTATATGTGATATATTTACTTGGGTTTGCATATATATGATGTATGGACTCTCCCTTGGCTGAAATGGTTTCGGCACCCCTAGGCTTTGCAGAAAAAATTTTGAATTTTTAGCTCCTTTAGTTGTTGGTTTTGTTGGATTTAGGCTTAGGATAATTTCTAATGTGATTAGAAATTTTGATTTGGTATAAAATGGGATTTTGTGGGGAATTTTTGCTGCAAAAATTTCTACAATTTCTTGGCTGTTTTGGGGAGCTTTCTAGATGAAAATGGAGGGGAGAAGGACGGCAGATTTGAGTCCAAAATTTGATACCAAAAATGCCCTTGAAGATTTTCAAAAATGACCTTTGTGTCCCTAAACTTATTTTTTTGAAAATACCCTTGTCTTTTTGGAAAATTTCAAGTGTGCCATTGAATTTTGGATGCCCAAAATGCCCTTGATCTTTTTGGAAATGACCATCATGTCCCAAAATTGCTTTTTCCCAAAATGCCCCTAACATTTTCAAAAATTCCCATTATGTCCCCAATCCAAAAAAAAAATCTGGAAAAATTCTGGAAAATTCACATTTAATATATGGGATATATTAGTATGTGAATTAGTCAAAAAATAAATTTTAGAAATTGTTTCTAAAATTATTTTATGCTAAATCAAAACTGATTTGATCAGTTCTGAGCCAAAACCGACAAA
>JANHAO010017253.1:0-14047 GCA_026873985.1 Saraca asoca
CTTTTAATTTGCTTTTCTTATTGTAAGGAACATACACCTTACTCAATATAATTTCCTTACATGAATTGACTTTGCATTAAATTTAAGTCTACGGAATAATCTAGTGAGGCGAAATAGATTGTAGCCAAAACTTGTATATATTACTTGGAGTTAATGGAAATTTTCTTTGGGCCTCCTCCTTTGAGAAAATGGGATTAAAGAAGCAATCCAATGGATGAGAAAAATGGGCTCATGGCCCATATAGATTTGGTGTGTGAAACTACATGGCCTAGTCCACCAGATTCAGGGTAAATGTGGGAAAAAATATCGAATCAAATTCAAAAGAGAAGAGAAGAGACTTTCTTATTTCGATTTACATACATTCAGAAAAAATTCCACTCAAACTTTGAAGCTGCTCTTTGTGCTTGTCTACCAAATCTTTTTCTATTTAAAAAACAGGAAATTCGGCCAAAGCACACTAGTTTGCTGGATCAAAATACAAGATAAAATTGCAAGTTTGACAAAAATACTCATTTTTTTACAATTAATTGCGATAAATTCATAACTTTTGAGGATCTGTAACTAACAAACCTAACTCGTTCTTCTTTTAATTTGATTTTATAAGTCCCTATATAAGCCACTTCCATATTCCCATTCTTTTACAGTACATATCTAATTTCCTTAGTCATGGCAAGGTTTGCGCTTTCCATAATGATATTGATGCTTCTGGTCTACATCATGCCAGAATCCGCCATTGCCAGACACTCCAATCCCAGAGATTTCATTAAGACCTCATGCACCGCCACTCGCTACCCTGCTCTCTGCGTTCAATCTCTCCTAGGCTACGCAAGCGTCATTGGCCAAAGTGACCACCAACTGGCCATCACCGCCTTGTCAGTCAGCATATCCAGGACTCGTTCATGTGCATCGTTTGTGAAGAACATGACCAATGTTAAAGGGATGAAGACCAGGGATTACAGAGCTGTACAAGACTGCCTAGAGAACATGGGCAATAGTGTGGACAGCCTTAGTGAATCGGCGAGGGAGCTCAACCGAACCGGAGGTGCCGTGGGCAGGGACTTTGTGTGGCGCATGAGCAACGTGCAGACTTGGGTTAGTGCTGCTCTCACTGACCAGAACACTTGTCTGGATGGTTTTGCTGCTTCTCAAATCAATAGAAATGTGAAGGCTGTCGTTAGCAGCAGGGCTGTCGATGTTGCTCAAGTTACCAGTAATGCGCTTGCATTGGTTAATCGCTTCGCGTCGAGGCAGAAAGCTGCTCAAAGCACTGAGACGCCTTCAAGTTAAGAATTTAAGATGGTTATATAATATGCTGGTTGTTTGATTCTATTTGCCTGACAATCTATATTTTTTTGTTTTGTAAGGAAATAAACCTGTTTCTGTGACATACTGTTTGAAATCCTGTGACTTTAAGTTCAAGTTTGTGAGGAGTTCAGTGTGGTTGATGTACTGAAATGAATCGAACAGTTTGTTGGTTGTCATGTCTTCTTAGTTTGTAATATGCACCAAAGGTATGGAAAATAATTCAAGGAAACCAGGAAGATTTGTTTTAAAATACACGTCATATCATCTGATCTGCTTTAGAATTCTGTAAAGCACAGATAACAGCAACGAGCTTGACTTTGAACCTTTACAAAAAGGAGAGAAGATATAGCAGTGGAGTGAAAATTTGCAATAATCTACAGCCACTTCCTTATATCCACCCTTCCACCTACATCCACTCACAGATTTGTGGATTCATGAATTCTGTGTTCCACTAGTTTGTGAGACATAGAAGTAGATAGCGGGTTTAACAGAATATGTTAAGAATTATTCGAAAATTTTTTCAATGTGGTTACATATTGGTTATGATCATCTGGTTCCGAACAATTGTCTGTTCCTTTTTTTATCTCTTATGCTTTTGTCTTCACATTCATCCATGCTCTATGGACAGTCACGGACTTCCTTTACATGTGGACTACCGAATCCGGTTGCAGTAGATACCTGCTTCAAAATTCACAATCTTGATTTAGAGAACACTGTACATGTACAGACAGCTATGACATTTTTGTATTCGTTTTCTTTGGCCTTTCAGAGAAAATTAGGATTGTCCAAATGTCCAGGGAAGCCGGTTGGCCAATCTTACATTTTAGGCTCATATAAAGTCCATGATCCCCTAATATTTTCTGGTCTATATGTTATTACTTGACAATCGCACAAGCCATTGTCCTAGGGGTCCAAATAAAGCCAGTAATTGAATTTACATCCCTCTCTGTGTTTGTCATACAACTAGCAGAACTCTAGAGGACCTTTGTAATTTTGGTACTTGTGATTTGTATTTCTATTGGTTTCTTGGTGTCTTGAGAATCTATGGTCTAAGTTTCATGTGGTGTTCTTCTCTATTTTATGTGTCTCTTTATTCCCTAATTCAATTAGTATAGCAAGGATGGAAAAAAAAAAAAAAAGCTCCTTTTAACTCATAAAAAGAAAATTCCATTTCAATTGAAGAGAAAATCTCAATGTCCTGCGGAATTATAGATGTTTTGAAACGTTGCTTTGCAAAGAATTTTAGCAAAATAAAGGATACTTCACCATATTAAAAACAGAAGGAAGATTTTACAAGTAGCTTTTGCTACGTACAAAGCAATGAGATTATGAGAACATGAACCTGACATATATTACATTAAAATTGCATTAATGCTCTTTTCACTTAAAGAGACTCACTTAAACAAAAATATAAATTGATGAATCCCACAAGTGATAGCTCCATACATTTATTGCGTATCAGAGAAAATAATATCATTAGTCTTTATAGAGTATTTTTTTTTTTTTTAAGCAAAGAAAACTTTAACTCGAGTTATAACATTACATTCCCAAAATTTACTGCACAAGATGCATACAAAAGGTTTTCAATCATTCTGATCTGTTCACAATTTTGTGTGATCATTATCCAATTATTGGCACTGCTGCATTGCCATGAAAGCATTGTTCGGTTATCATTATGGTTTCCATCAATGTCGCAGCCATACTTCCCTACTTTCACCGTGAACTCCCATGAGAAAATCAAGCCTACTTTTACAATTAGCAATCACAAAAGCATATGCCATTTAGTTAGGCTTAATTAGTACTTTTTCATTTCCATGAATATGACTGATCAGGCTTAATTTTTAGTGATCATCCAATCAGCATGGTCCTCTCTTGATATTTTATGAATATGAGTCTATGACAAATCATTTACCATTTGCTGAGGGCAGGTTACCCACAGACAGATAGATCAATAGGAATTGAATTATTGGCCAATGTAGGACCTGGTGTTAAGGGTCTGGCTCCAGCCTCCAGTGCACAACCCATTGTTCTATAGTTGACATAGTGAAATGCCTATGACTCTTGTTATTAGTTTGATATCTTTTAATCAATAATTTTACTTTCACTCCTTCCATTCACAGCTCCTTTCACATCTATATATATAACAAACGTAAAATTATATATACTAATTTCACTTTTATTTAAACAGATGAATTAGTTTGATTTAAATTTTGTCATGTATATAATTATAAAAAGAATTATGAATTTAAAAATGTGCAAACTAGGATGCTTCCTTTAAAACCAAACCTCACGGCAACACAAGAACATGCGCTTATCCTATAAATTGTTTGGCTTGGCCAGCCTTCATCAAACTTCCACAGTGAGCAAGAAAGAGAGAATTAGCTATAGGCTTATAGCCAGTAGCCACAATGGAAGTCTTATCTTCTCTAAGGTCATTGACAGCGCAAGTGATCCACACACGGTTGAATACATAATAAATTCAAGTTCAGCAATCAGACCAATCTCCAAAGAAGAAACAAACACCCAATTCATCAACACTGTTTGCGGTGCCACACAACCTATCCTGAATTGTGCTTTAGCACCCTCCCAGAGTATGCCACCAAAATCCACAGATTTTTAAAATGTTAGCCAGCATGGCTTTTCCTGTCACAATTATAAGAGCACCTTCAGCCTCGGCAACAATGACCAATCTGTCAAAAGAACAAGGCCTAAAACATGTAGAGAAAACAGCACTTGGTGACCGTATTGAGGAACTGAGGGACTCCATCGAAGAGCTCAAAATGGCTATGAAGGAAATGGGAAATCCTGAAGGCAAAAGTTTTGAGCTTCAAATGGATAACATCAAGACATGCGGATACTTGGCTTTGCTGATATAAATAACAATGGACGGAAATGTGAAGACCAAGGCCAGAAGCCATACTGTATATGTTGCCCAAGTGACAAACAACACCTTGCATCTCATTAATAACTATGCTGCTGCAACCCTAAACTCCTCTCATCTTTAGTATATAAATATATGATTCTGCAGTTACCGTCTACTATCAGTTTCAGTTCAGCAGAGTTTTAGTGTAATTTTATCTTCTTCTTTTTAAGCTATGGACTCTGAGGCTTGTAATTGCTTCCTAGGAAATGGATAAGAAACTATCCAACTTCCAATGTTATTAGCCGCTGAGTGCTGACAAAAACACCAACAATTGTTTTGGTTGGCTTGGGTACAAGAGTTGCAGAAGGTGGTGGAGTCAGCTTATCCACAAATTAGACACAGCCTTTGTGGATGTGAATTCTGCATTACGTGGAAGCCCTTGCTACTGAATCCTTAATGCCAGTTCATTTTTCTCATCTCTTGGAAATAAGCAATCCAGTTTTCTCTCCCAGTTTCTTACAAAATTATAGTCATATAATATATTTTTTGTTCTCATTTTTCCCTTTTTTTGCTATTTTATTTTATGATAGTTTTTTATTTAACGGTCAATTATGCTTAAGATAATTTATATGCGTCCCAATTAATCTATGTTTTAAATTAGTCAAAAACCTTAAAAAAAATCACTCAATTTATGTACACAAGCGGTCTATAAGTCACAGCTTACATTTGCCCATCTCCAACACACTCTGGCTAATTTGTCTTCCACGTCCCTCTTGTCAACAAGGAAACAAAAACTCCAGCTATTTAAGTAATTGTCCTCAAAAATAGGAGGCCATTATGGTAATGAACATTTTCATTTATTTATTATTTCTGGTTGAACTTAATCTGATTTCAGATAAAATGAGAAAAGAAAATAAAAAAAATTCCTTAATATTAAAATACCAGAATTAGCCTGGGGTCCAGAATGTCCGAAGCAGAGGTTGGCTGAAGCTCAAAAAGGGCTTTGGCATTCGGTTATCCCAACAGCAGAAACCAAGAGAGAAGAGAAGAAGAGAAGCTCGCCAGCAACAAGTACAGCTAGCTACACTGTCTACCGATAAACAATGGTGACGGATTCACTGAGAGTGACAGTGGCTTCGGCATCAGCTTCGTCTCTCTTCAATTTCAATGGTTCTCAGAGAAGGCCGGCCCCTATCTCTCCAGTTCGCTTCATGGGTGCTCGCCCTCCATCTTTCAATTCTTTTACTTCTTCTTCTCTTTCCCAATTCTTTGGCAGTGCGTGGATTAGCCACAAATCTTCAAAGCTGTACAATTTGCGCCAATCCAGCAGAAGAAACTTATCCGTGTTCGCCATGGCTGCTGAAGGTTGGCTTTGGTTGCGAGTTTAATGCCTAAATTTATAATTTTTTAGGTAATTGTGTTTTGGAAAATGGATGAAATTGAAGACAATCCCCCATTTCATTTATATATTATCAATATAGTCCCGGTTACTTTGTTTTTTGTTCATGAAAAGATTTACGGTAAGTGTTTCTGATGATAAATATGTCCTCGTTGCTCTACTAGCATGCTTTACTTTCGGAAATATTCCTTCTGTGGCCGTGAAGTGTTAATTCATGGAGAAAGTATTCCATTTGTCACACGCACCTATGACATAGATATGCTTGAGCTTTAGAAACGTTTTTGCTATGTCAATATGTCATAAAAAGAGCTAAGAATGTTTCATGTAAATCGAACTGAACACATAGCTTGGTTCTTTTGTGATTGATTTCATTTTCTTATATGTGTAGTTTTAACTGTAACAATTTAAGGTAGTTTGCTTATTCGTCCTTTGAATTATGACCTTGCATGAACTAACGCAGACAATGTGGAACTTCCTTTCCAGATGCAAAGCGTGCTGTTCCATTGAAGGATTATCGTAATATTGGTATCATGGCTCATATAGATGCTGGAAAGACAACTACAACTGAGCGAATTCTCTACTATACAGGAAGAAACTACAAGATAGGGGAGGTACATGAGGGAACTGCAACAATGGACTGGATGGAACAAGAGCAAGAAAGAGGGATTACCATAACTTCAGCTGCAACCACTACATTTTGGAATAAGAATCGAATCAACATTATTGACACTCCTGGTCATGTTGACTTCACTTTGGAAGTGGAGCGAGCCCTCAGGGTGTTGGATGGAGCAATATGCTTATTTGACAGTGTTGCTGGTGTGGAACCTCAATCAGAAACCGTGTGGAGGCAAGCCGATAAATATGGGGTCCCCAGAATTTGTTTTGTCAATAAGATGGACCGGCTTGGAGCAAACTTTTTCCGAACTAGAGACATGATAGTAACAAATTTGGGTGCTAAACCACTAGTAATTCAGTTACCGATTGGTTCAGAAGATCAATTTCAGGGGGTTGTTGATCTTGTGAGGATGAAAGCTATAGTATGGTCCGGGGAAGAGCTGGGTGCCAAATTTGTTTATGAAGAAATTCCAACAGATCTTCAGGAGCAGGCTCAGGAATACCGATCTCAGATGCTAGAAACCATAGTTGAGTTGGATGATCAAGCTATGGAGAGCTACCTAGAAGGAATTGAGCCAGATGAAGAAACCATCAAGAAACTAATTAGGAAGGGAACCATATCAGCCAGTTTTGTGCCTGTACTGTGTGGCTCAGCTTTCAAAAACAAGGGGGTCCAACCATTGCTGGATGCTGTTGTGGATTATCTCCCTTCACCACTTGACCTGCCACCAATGAAGGGAACTGACCCAGAAAACCCAGAAGCAACACTAGAAAGGATAGCAAGTGATGAAGAACCATTTGCTGGACTAGCTTTTAAGATCATGAGTGATCCATTTGTAGGTTCCCTTACATTTGTGAGGGTTTATGCTGGAACTCTCAATGCCGGGTCTTATGTACTCAATGCAAACAAGGGGAAGAAGGAGAGAATTGGTAGACTTTTAGAAATGCATGCAAACAGTAGAGAGGACGTCAAAGTAGCTTTAGCAGGTGATATTGTTGCCCTTGCAGGTTTAAAAGATACTATCACAGGTGAAACACTGTGTGATGCTGACAATCCTATCATGCTTGAGCGTATGGACTTTCCTGATCCTGTCATCAAGGTTGCAATTGAACCCAAGACTAAAGCTGATGTTGACAAGATGGCAACTGGTTTAATCAAGCTTGCCCAGGAAGACCCTTCTTTCCACTTCTCCAGGGATGAGGAAATCAACCAGACAGTGATTGAAGGAATGGGAGAATTGCACCTTGAGATTATTGTTGACCGGCTCAAGAGAGAATTTAAGGTATATTTCCCTTTAAAGTTCCAACTTTTCTGTTATCAATTAACATGCTTATGTTTTTCTCTTGTACATTTTTGCTTCATATTTAAATATGATTTGCAAAGAGTCATGTTATCTGAATGGATGAATGTAGGTGGAGGCTAATGTAGGCGCACCCCAAGTAAACTACAGGGAGAGTATTTCCAAACTCTCAGAAGTGAAGTATGTGCACAAGAAACAGTCAGGTGGACAAGGTCAATTTGCGGATATCACAGTACGGTTTGAGCCCATGGAACCTGGTAGTGGATATGAGTTCAAGAGTGAAATCAAAGGAGGTGCTGTACCAAAAGAATACATTCCAGGGGTGATGAAAGGATTGGAAGAGTGTATGAGTAATGGTGTGCTTGCTGGCTTTCCAGTTGTTGATGTACGTGCAGTCCTTGTGGACGGTTCTTACCATGATGTAGATTCCAGTGTCTTGGCTTTCCAGTTGGCAGCAAGAGGAGCTTTCAGGGAGGGAATGAGGAAAGCTGGACCAAGAATGCTTGAACCCATAATGAAAGTTGAAGTTGTTACCCCCGAGGAACATCTAGGAGATGTAATTGGTGATCTCAACTCCAGAAGAGGCCAAATCAACAGCTTTGGGGACAAACTTGGTGGCCTCAAGGTATGTCTAAATAACTTTGGTTCTTCAAACTGCTTGTTCGTTGGTTTTCCTATATTAGTCTTTGTGCATGTTTCCTCCATGATCACCGGCTGGACTAACGCATTTTCTATTTTTTCTTTTACCCATTTTGGGGTGATGACAATGCAGGTGGTGGATGCTCTGGTACCCCTTGCTGAGATGTTTCAGTATGTGAGTACACTGAGAGGAATGACAAAGGGACGTGCTTCCTACACAATGCAATTAGCCAAGTTTGATGTTGTACCTCAGCACATTCAGAATCAGCTTGCCTCCAAGGACCAAGAAGTCGCTGCTTAATTTATTTCGTTCGCCTAACAATAAACTCATTTTCGTCCATGGTAGCATTTATGTCTGATGATCAGTTTTGTTTTATATTTTACTCCAACGGTTTTTGCCCCTGTAATTCTACTGCTACAGTATACAATTGCCCATTAAAAAAAGGGGGAAATTAATGAATGCAATTTTGTTGAGCAAATCATGCCCTTATTACTAGGTTGTCTACTGAACTGCTGTCATGATTTCATCCAACCTCAGTAGGGTTTGTTACGCTCAACACTTTCTACAAGAGATTTTACTTTTGCTTTTCTTATAGATAAATCAGAAACCGATATATCAACACTGAGGATTACTGCCTAAGACGTAAATGGATCAAATTTCGAGATCGTAGTCCCCTAAAGTGTAGATATTGCAGCTTTCAGAAGCTTAACTATACAAAATGCAAACCCGATCCAGTGTGACATTAAATTTACTCACTAGGAACCTCGTCTAAACATAATCAATTCACAACCGGTTCCAGTGCATATAGATCCATAATAAATTACCATAAGATGGACGAGATTTAAGATAACCAAATTCGATTTCATACTTCACAACCGGTTCCATTGCATATAGATCCAAATTAAATTACCATAAGATGGACGAGATTTGAGATAACCAAATTCGATTTCATACTAGTTCCAAACACAACAGCACAAAATTTTCCCATGAGTAAATTGTTTTTCTTGTTCCGAATCAATGCTTTAAGGTCAAACTAGAAAATACAATTGTCCGCCTCTCCTTTTGCTCCAATTGCCACCTCCCTAAATTTATCTGATCTGGACAATCCCAGCACTGACCAGCTTTTGAATCTTGTTCATCACCATCGGATTCTTTGTATGTTCCTGTGCAGCCCTCGGATTTTCCTGGAAATCAATCAATACCTGCACAAAGGCTCAATTTCATCAGTTCTGCTCGTTCCTACCACACAACAAATTAATACAGGAATATAATCACCAGGTAATCCATTGAAACAAGCATACCTGTCTCATAACAGGGTCTTGGAGGATATTCTGTATCTCGGGATCCTGCATTGCCTTGGCCTGCAGGGATAGAACAAATTAACAATTACCTAACAAAAGGGTTTTAGAAACATAGACTTCTAAAGATCGTATTAAGTCACACCTGTCTCTCCTTCAACTCCTCAGGACTTAAATCTCCACGGCTGGCCTTGTTAATTTGCTCTACACATCTGAATATAGACATCAGATTATTAGGACACTCAAAACTGTCCCCAAACATATATATATATATATATGTATGTATGTATGTATGTATTAGAAGAATGGAGTATAATTACTTACCTTTGTATGCCATCAAGCAACTCCGGGTTCTTAGGGTCGTGTTTCAACCCCTCCTGATATGTTTCCAAAGCTTTATCATATTCTTTCATGAAAAACTGTACAGCACCTTTTCTAGTATAACCCTTTGAGAAGGTTGGATCAAGCTCAATGCATCTTTCAGCATCCTTCAAGCCCTCAGGCATTGCCCCCAATTTTGTGTAGCAAGCAGCTCTATTGCTGTATGCCTGAAAGAAATGGAGGTTTTAATACACATGAGTGTCTCCATTTGACTTAAACACAATGATTATTTCCTCCATTTAACAAATATTATCACCTTAGGATCTTCGGGATTCCTTCTAATAGACTCTGTATAATGCTTCACAGCCTCAGGATACTTTTGCTGCTTGAAGAATTCATTACCTGCAAGGTAATATTTGCAGAAAATAGATCATTATTTGACAGATAAATAATGACCAGATAGAGACACTACGAGACATTATCAAAATATTTCTCACTAGATGCATACATACTTCAAAAATGATAGAATCGCACATCAAAAGCCATCGTACCTTTCTCTCGCTCCTCATCAGCCAATTTTGGATCGAAATATTCTTGTTGTTCTAGTTCTTTCTTAGCTTTTTCAGCATCATTCAGTTTCTTCAAGGTATCTGGGTTGCGATGCTCTGTAAGTGCTTTTTGGTAAGTCTCAATCGCAGGTTCGTAATCCTTTGAGCATTTCGCCATTTTGACCAGGGCAGTTCCCTTCCTTGTCAAAGCTCTTGCTATCATCTTGTAGTCTGATCTCAGCTCTCTTCCCCTTTCAACAGCCTTGTCACAATCTTGTATACATTCCTCGTACTGGGAAAATATTCATACAATTGAGGGATAGTTGGGAGATAACAAAATACAGGAACTTACAAAGGGAAACAAAAAAACAGAAGTCTAGTATATCACTTCCTAGTCTGATGGCATGTCACACAACAGAAAGATAAATCTCTTCTTTTTTTTTTTAACCTCTCACACGTTAAATAAAAATTACAAACAGATTTGATCAAGGTAGCAATCAAGCTTAAGTAAAAATCTACTCAGTCACGTTGAACGAAATTTCCAATATCATTTGCCTTAAACATGATTATATAAAAGGCACACATGATTCCACACGGCAGTATTACAAGACACCGTTCTGACTGTTTCCATGCTTATAACTTCTTCCCATACGGGAATTAGCACTCAATTAATAGCTATCATTGTTCTAACAGGCATATAAAAAAAAAGAGAAACTTTTACAAATTTGGGAATTTGCAAAGGCATTAGATCTTATAGTCGGTAATCGAGTCAAACTAAACCGCTATTCTTTCAAAGTATATTATCCATAAAAGAAAAATAAACTGAGTGTTAAGTGATGCAAATACAAATAACATACCTTTCCCATCTCCAAGTAAACCGCAGCGCGGTTCGTGAGATATGAGATATCTTCATCATCCAACTCCATAGCCTTTGTGTAGTGTTGAATTGCTGTTTCAAAGTCCTTCTTCTTGTAAGCAGCATTGCCTGCTTCCTTCTCCTTCTGAGCCTGAGCCTTGCTATCCCTTCCTTCCTTCTCCTGTTCTGTCAATTCCATAGGCTCTGGCTCTGGCTCTGGCTGCTTCTCTTCCTTTGCAGGTTCAGGTTCAGCTGCTCTCTTCCTCTCCGGCGGCGGAGGAGAATGTGAAGACTCAGGCATATCAGTGTCCTCATTCGGAGTTCGAATCTTGAGGTTAAGCAAAACCCCAATAGCTTGCATGACTCTTTGATCCTTGAGGTACAAGTTCAGATTGTTGGGATTTTTCTGAATGTCCTGCATCATCTTCACAAAGTCTGGTTGTTGAAGAAACGCCCTAGTAGTCGGGTCAGCAGTGAGCTTAGCCCACATCTCGGGTCCAGAAAAAGCGTCTCCAATAGGGTTATTTGGCGACGGCGCTGAACGTGACCGAGAAGCTGCCGATTGCGCATCGGCCAAACCGGATTTGAGTGGCTCATTACTAGGGTCGATCTCAAGCCCCTTTTTGTAAGCAGCAATAGCATCGTCGTGCTGGCCGAGTCCAAGATGAGCCGCGCCGAGCCGACCATAACCTTTAGACCAATCGGGCTTGAGCTCGACGGTCTTCTTGGCGTCGGCTAAGGCTTCACTGTATTTGTGAAGAGAAGCGTAAGCGGCGGATCGATTAGAATAAAGGACATGGTTATTGGGGGCTAGAGCGATGGCATCGGAGAAATAACGGATGGCAGTTGCGAAATCGCCAGAAGAGAAGGCAGCGTTGCCTTTGGCTTTGGCTTCGTCGGCCATTGAAAGCAGAGAAGATGGTTATTATAAGATCGGAGACCGGATGGTTGATATCAAAAACGATTTTTTGCTGTGATTTACAAGAAGAAAAAGGGAGAAGAAATTTGAAGGAGTGAAGAAGTAACTAGAAGCTCTAGCTTACAGGAAAAGACCCAGAGGGTTTTGGTGACTCCACTGCGCGTGTAAAGGGCTTCTGGAATGTTCTTCTAGGATCATCAACGTTTGTAAGGTGCAACTGAGCTATGTATTCTTTTTTCTTTTTTCTTTTCTTTTTTTGTTGTTTTGGGGGGGGGGGGTGGACTAAAAATGGACCATTATTATTTTCTCAATGGAGAGGTGTGTATTCGAAATTTGTATGCAACATTATGATTAAAATAAAGATGAAATTCATATATACACTACTGAGCTTACTATATACTAATATAATAAAAGATCAATTATTCACTATTTTTTTATTTTTAAACGCATATTATATTACACTATAAAAAATTTATTAGTTTAATTTGTAAGAGATCACAAACTAAACTGCCATTATTGTACCAAACACAATACATAATATGTTTATACAATTTTTATAAATAAAGGATAAATTTATGAAAAAAATGTACATCTTTATCTTAATTTTTTTATGAAGGTGCACCAAATTTCATTTGATTCCACCTATATTAACATTTCTTGACAAATACCAAAGACTTTTTTTTTTTTTCAGAGATCAACCACAAGAAATTATTATATCAACAATGACATTTTTACATTTCCTTCGTCCACATCCTTTTACATTGCAGCAAGGTGTAGAATGTGGATAAATAGGGATATATTTGGAAGTATTTTCAAGTGTTTTTATTTTATTATTTTTTAAAAATAATTTTTTGAAAATAGTTTTTAAAAATTATTTTTTTAGAACAAAAAAAACTTGTTTAGATGTATATTTTGAAAATAAGTGTTTTCTTTATTTTTGAAGATAAAAAAATATATTTAATATTATTTATAACTTTGTAATTAATGAAAACAAGTATTCTTCTTATTTTTTAAAAAAATTTGAAAACAGTTCTATACAAAAATAAGGGAAATCATCATTTTAATGTTTCCTGAAAATTATTTTTTCAGTTATACTTTTAGAAAATAGTTTTTGAAAAATATGTTACTAAACAGATTTTTTTATTTCTGTAGAATAAAAAAAGAAAAATATTATTTTTGAAAACAGAAAAATAGCTTCCCAAACAACCCCTAAGCTTTCTTTTGTCTTTCTGTTTCAAATACTTGATTGTATAATACTTAGAAATGAATGGCTAAATACAAATAAAAAACAATGCAACATTACTGTCATGCCCCGTTCACAGGATGTAACCGACATAGAAGATCGCCATCAGGCAACCCCCGGTCACCATTAGAAAATCTTTTACATGTCTTTCAATGCAAATAATATACCAACAATTTACTATTTCATTAATCTATGATAAAATATTTATATATTAAATTTTAATAAAAATCCGACGAAATTTCCTCTATTTTTTTTATATTTGATCTCAAGGCCTATACAACAATACAAGAGCTATAGGCCCACCATAACCTGTACAATGTTACAACAAACACAATGGCCTAGATTAAACAATCTACATCCTACTGGGCACTCAACAACCACAGTATATGCATAGACAATCTTATCAACTACCAGACTTTATACCACAATTATACTTTAAATCTTCGCTAGGTATGATCCATTCGATCAGTGAGCAAATCCTGAGTCAGGACGACATAAGGAAATAACAGGAATATCCTCTAGCTTTGAAAAACATGAAAATGAAGGAGTAAGTTTCATAAAAACTCAATGAGTAAATAATCCTATGATCACCCAAAAATCTTATTTAAAAATTATGCTCGAAAGTGTATATATATTGTAACACCTGAAAAAAAATAGAAAAATAAAAAGGGAAATTTAAAATAAAACTTGAAAATGAAAAGGACTTAAATGAAAGTTGCGGCAAGGACCAAATTGAAAA
>JANHAO010017254.1:0-14055 GCA_026873985.1 Saraca asoca
GAAATACAAAAATAAACTAAAGCAGTACCAAGAACTAAACTTACAAAACTAAGGAAAAAGTTAAACAAAAACCACTAATTAATAAATATTTAAGAGGTGATGTTCATTATTTTTATAGGTACATTTTTCACTTATCAGTTGGCTCACTAATTATGAGCATAGGACGTGAAGCAAGCTTAGAGACAAATGTCTGCACTCGCCAGGTGGAAGTGATCATGGGTACTCAAGAGGGGTGAGCTGCATCTAGGATGCTCACCCAGTAAGCTCAAGCTTAGAATCAGTCTGCAGTGTCACAAATCACATAACCCACATCCTGATCAAGTGAGTGACCTCCAGTCCCAAGGTACAGCTAAGTCTAATTAGTAGTCAAGAGTATATATTCCTAAAAGACAAACTAGCCTCCAAAGGGAGACACTAACCTACAGACCTCATAAAGCAGGGTCTAAGTTGTCTGTACGAAATAGCTACATGATATAACTAATGTACAAATTGGAAAATTACCATTGTAACCTCTCCTACTTCTATAAATAGGGGGTCAGTCCATTGTAAAAGGGGACTTCCAAAAAAAATAGAGAAGTAGAAGCTCTATCAAAATACTAGGAAAGAGGCTTGAGGCAAATCTTGTGTACTATAACTCTGCCTATTTAAGTAATGAGAACCACTGCCTAAAGGCAAATATAATTAATGTGGACATAGGGGCTAAACTAGCTTTAGTTGAACCATGATGAAAATGCACCTGGTGCTTGCTTTCTCTCCTTCTTCATTCTTCTTCCCTATCTGTTGACACACTTGCAACTTTTATTTCAGGTGTCAACTAAGATCTAGGCCCACAAAACTAGATTTTACAGTTAACACCCCTATTTTTGTCGTTAATGTTTTTAGACTATATTGTGATGTAATTTGATTTTGGTTGATATTTTCATTATGGATATTGTATTTTGATTCGGGATGATATATTTTGGATGTTTTTTAGTATTTGTTGTGATTGCTAAAATTTGTACCATTTTGATTATATTTTCATTACGGTTGTTACATTTTTAATTTAGATATTATTTTATTCTAATGCTTGAATACTAGATGTAGATATACATGATTTTTGAGTTACGAAAATTGATATATGAATTTTAAATTCTGCTGATATATGGTTAAATTTTGATATTGTATTCTAATTTCTTTCAATTCTAATATTTTTGGTACATATTGTTTTTTATGCATTATTACTTTTTGATGTGCCAAAAAGTGAAGAAATATGGAATTTTTAATTAAATATCCCATAGATTTTAGATATCTCAAAGTAAAAATAAGACATTATTTTCAATTCGAGAAGTGGAAAGATAAAATTTTTTCAAAAAGGGGGAAATAATTTTTTTGTCAAAAAGGGGAGATATAATTTTTTTTTAAATTTAAAATAAAAATTGATAATTTTCTTATCAAATAAAATTTTTTGTTTTGATAAACTTTGAATTTGATCTAAAATTGTTTGTCACCATAAAAAAGGGGAGATTGTTAGCCTAGGTTACCTAGTTACATTTTTTTATTGGCTTTGATGCTGAAAAGTAATTATAACAATTTTATTATCTGATGACAATATATTTTATAGTTTGCTAGCGTTGGATTTTGGTAATGGTCTAAACTCCGGCTAACGGGGGGATTCTTATGGGATCTCTGACCTTTATCCAGTTTAAGTGAGATAAGACAACAAAATGCATAGAGAAGATGGGAAGAGCAAAGAAAGGAGACACAGGGTTTAACATGGTTTGGCCAAATCCGGGTATCACCGAATCCTATGTCCACGGTAGCATGTTATAGTGATGGTGTTTTCTACAAAGTTATAGTGCTCAAGCTCTCCTCTCTATTTTGGCAGAGTTTCTGCCTATATCTGGGTTATCCCCCCTTACAGAAGGCCCCTCCCTCATATTTATAGAGGAGAGGAGGTTACAATGGTAAATACATATTCAGTAAATATGTTACATTAATATTTAATGTACACAATAGAAAATACAGACTAAATCCCCTTTTTTGGCTACTACAGATTGTCTTCTGTAGGTGGGCCCCATTTATCTATTAGGGCAGAGTATAACTTGGGCATCTATCTGGTGAGCTCCACGTCGCTACTCATACTTTGCTGATCAGATCATATAGTCTGGGATCATGCATATCATCAGGATAGAGATGTTGAACTTGCTTTATCGAGCATTGGTCTGAGCTGAGACGTCACCCTTGCAACACAGATTGAAGGCGTAGTGATCTAGACAACTCTCCCGACTGGTCCTTTTGTCGCTCTTAGGCCTCTCGCACATCCATCCAGGTTGAATCGATTTTCTCATTTAACATAAGCCCCTAACTCTCAGCTCGCTTCGCGAGCTAGGAGTTGAAACTCTTCAATTTCTAATTAGTCAAAGCCTTCTCCTGAGATTGTTGTTTCATCTACTCTACGCCACATTTCCCATGACACGTGTCCAATAGTTATTGCTGAGTCAAACTTAGCCTTTTTCGAGGCCAGAAATGATGACGGTTGGAGGAATGAATTTGGATCCTTCGATTGAGCTGGCCTGGCTCTGTATAAGGGAAAAGGTATCCCTTCTATCACCACACTCAGCAAACCATGGAGTTTCCTGATAAACTGCCAACATTTCCAGTGTTCTGGCTTTCTGTTGAGGCATGTATAGTCTGCTACATAGAGAGTTTGGAAGACTCGGCTTCTCCACTAACATTGAGAGATCTCATATGGATCTCAGACTATGTCCTCTCGGCTCTGTCATGAGGCAATTATTCGTAGGCCAAGCTCCTGACACTTCATGATTGGATTCCTTCATGAATCAGACAAGGAGCTAGAAGTTGAAAAAATAAGGAGCAGTAATGCTCTTTCCCTCTCTATCGACAAGGGTCATTAAAGAGGAGTCTACCATTTGAGGACACTTTGGTGAGAGAATTTTTGGGCACTCGGAGCAGTTTGAGGGCTCTAGTTAGCAAGGGGTTGGCCCTTCTTAGCTAGTTCTTCTTCTTAGTCATAGGTTTGCCCTTTTGTTTTTTGATTAGCCGGTATTCAGAGCTTTCTGATGTACATCTGCCTCATTGAGGTCTTTTAATGAATAAAATTTCTCTTTACAATTTCTATTCGTTGTTCCCATTTCTCATGTAAGCATTTTAGCTTTACCAATCTATGTAACCTGTGCATAATCAGAAGATGGTATGAGTTACGGGTTAGAGCGATCTCGTGCTCGAGCCAATCCTGTGGCCAAATGAATAGACAAGTTAGTATAGAATCATAAAATAATAAGATAAGTTCACATGAAAGCTGTGAAAAGTTGGTCGCATGCGAGCTGTGAAGTAAAATGATTCCACTGCCTTAGGTAAATAATCAATTCGTCAATTCCTCACGCTTCGACGATCACAAAGTCACACTAGCATTAAGTGTTTAAGAGTGCCTCTACACCTCAGTGAGCATGCAGCCACACCTAAACGAGCACGTAGCCATGCTGGTTAAGTGAGTTTGTTTTGAGCGTCTCCACGCCTCAGTGAGCCTGCAGTTCAACTAGTTAAGTGAGTTTGTTTTGAGCATCTCCTTGCCTCAGTGAGCCCACAGCCACGCTGGTTCAATGTTCGTCAATTCTTCTTCGAAATGAGCTCTGGGGGGCCTTAACCAGACCAAAGGCCACGGTTGGCATAAGGTCACCCAAGAAGCTTTCAGAGAAGTTGATCACATGCAAGCTATAGATATCACCAATTCTTGGAAGCAAAGTGTAGAGCAAGGAGAAAAATGACAATGTTAGGCCAATCAGCTTTCAATTTTCAACAAAGCAAAGGAAAAATATTTACATTCCTTTCGAGGTTTACAACACATTGTCAATGTATAACTCGGACCAAGCCCCCCAGTTCTTAGCCGAAATTACATTGAGAAGGCTGGGGCTGCTACGTTGTAGGCCGCATTAGGTACTCCTTTAGTCATCCCTTTCTGATCAGGTCCTCAATCACCTCCTTGAGAGCTGGACAATTCGAGGTTCCTTGACCAGCCTCATTGTGGTAGGCATAGAATTCTTCACTGTTTCTTCGTCTTTAAAGGATCTTAGAGGATGGGGGACTCCAAAGTCTTCCCTATCCCTTTCTATCATGAAGATCCTATGCTGAGGATCTAATAGGATGCTATACTGCTTGTGATGGTCCGAGTGCCAAGGTCTTTCACTCTTAGGCCTCTTGGACTTCTTTGTTGTCCGCTTGACAGAGTGATTGCCTTGCTCTGTGTCGCTCCTTTTCTTGTCGTAAGAGGAACTGGCTTTTTCATCCTTCTTGTCAGACTTTTTTGAGTTGAAGGTCTCTTCCCACCTAATCTGCTTAGTAGCTCGCTCGTAGAACTCGATGAGGTCCTTGACCAGGGACTTGTATAGACTTTTGTACAACTTTCCATCTTTGTGGAGTCCTACAGAGATGGTGGCCAGCATGGTTTCTTCAGATGGATTCTCCATCAAATTTGCTTCGAGTCTGAATCTAGCAATATAGTCCTTGAGCAACTCATGCTTGCGCTAAAAAATCATAGCAAGGTGGGAGGAGGGCGCAAGTTGTCTTTTCAACACTTGACACTGGCTGATGAATTCCTATTGGTAGTCTTCCTAACTACTAATTGAGTGAGCTAGGAGGCTTTTGAACTAAGTTCGAGGTACACCACCCAATGTGGCCAGAAACACTTAGCACTTGACCAATGAGTCCACTATTTGCAAGTCCATCTAAACATTGAATGCATCCAGATGGTCATAAGGATCAGAATCCCCATTAAATAATAGGATCGTATGGACCTCGAGCTTGAAAGGGAGAGTTTGAGTTTCAATCTCCTCAAAGAGTAATGACTACTCCTCATAGCGAGCTTGTTCACCTGGGGTTTGGAGGCATTCTTCCAACAGGGTTATCTTCTAGAACAGTTTTCCAACTAATGGGTCTCATGGCCCAGAGTGCTGATTGGGCAATTGCTGGATCCTCTGATCCCCATTGTCGCGAGGGTTGTGACCTGGGGTCTACTCTTTTGATGAATGAGCTAGAGAATTAACTTGGTATAGGTCATCCAGAAGCTGAGTTTGCTACTACTAGAGAACATTCTTGGGGGTTAAGGCTTCTGCTTGTCTTTGCAAACCTTGTGCTAACAACGTGACTGCTTTAGTCAGTTCTCTCATCATGTGCTCGAGCTTCTCTTGATGCTGGAGCCAGGTTTGTGGTCTGTCAACACCGTTAGTTGTAGGAACTAATTGTACTGAGCTAGTTGGAAGGACACTAGTAGTTGCTTAAATAACAGGAGTGGTGGGGACCCATTGTACTAAGCTATGTATTTGAAGCTCTACTGGCTCTTCCCTTGGCCATTGTAGCAAGAGACGAACTTGAATATGTGATATCCCTACAAATGGTGCCAACATGTTGATGTCTAATTTTGGTAATGGTCCAAACTCCGACCAACGGGGGGATTCTTACGGGATCTCTGACCTTTATCCAGTTCAAGCGAGATAAGACAACAAAATGCACAGAGAAGAAGGGAAAAGTAGAGAAAGGAGACACACGGTTTAACATGGTTCGGCCAAACCCGGGTATCATCGAATCCTACGTCCATGGTAGCGTGTTATGGTGATGGTGTTTTCTACAAAGTTACAGCGTTCAAGCTCTCCTCTCTATTTTAGTAAAGTTTCTACCTGTATCCAAGTTATCCCCCCTTTACAAAAGGCTCCTCCCTTATATTTATATAGGAGAGGAGGTTACAATGGTAAATACATATGCAATAAATATGTTACATCGATATTTAATGTACATGATAGAAAATACAAACTAAATCCCCTATTTTGGCTACTACAAATTGTCTTCTATAGGCGGGCCCCATTTGTTCGTTGGGGTAGAGTATGACTTGGTCATCTGTCTAGCGAGCTCCATGTCACTACTCATAATTTGTTGATTAGATCATATAGTCTGGCATCATGCATATCATCAGGATAGAGATGTCGAACTTGCTCCGTCGAGCACAAGCATGAGTTGTGGCGTCGCCCTTGCAACACAGATTGAAGGCATAGTGATCTGAGCAACTCTCCCAACTGGTCCTTTTGTCACTCTTAGGCCTCTCGCACATCCATCTAGGTTGAACCGATTTTATCATATAATGTAAGCTCCCAACTCTTAGCTCACTTTGTGGGCTAGGAGTTGAAACTCTTCGATTTCTTATTAGTTAAAGTCTTCTCCTGAGATTGTCGTTTCATCCACTCTAGGCCACATTTCCCATGACACGTGTCTAGCAGTTATTGCTGAGTCAAACTTAGCCTTTTTTGAGGCCAGAAATGATGATGGTTGGAGGAATGAATTTGGATCCATCGATTGAGCTGGCCCTGGCTCTATATAAGGGAAAGGGTATCCCTTCTATCACCACATTGAGCAAACCATGGAGTTTCTTGATAAACTACCACTATTTCCAGTGTTCTGGCTTTCTGTTGAGGCATGTATGGTCTGTTACATAGAGAGTTTGGAAGACTCGACTTCTCCACTAACATGAAGAGATCTCATACGGATCTCAGACTATGTCCTCTCGGCTCCGCCATGAGACAATTGTTCGACAAGCCAAGCTCCCAGTGTTTCCTGATTAGATTCCTTCATTAATCAGATAAGGCATTGGAGGTTGGAAAAATAAGGAGCAGTAATGCTCTTTCCCTCTCCATCGACGAGGGTCATTAAAGAGGAGTCCACCATTTGAGGACACTCTGGTGAGAGAATTTTCGGGCACTCAGAGCAGTTTGGGGGCTCTAGTTAGCAAGGGATTGGCCCTTCTCAGCTAGTTCTTCTTCTTAGTCATAGGTTTTCCTTTTTATTTTTTGATTAGCCTATATTCAGAGCTTTCTGATGTACATCTGCCTCATTGAGGTCTTTTGATGAATAAAATTTCTCTTTATGATTTCTATTCGTTGTTCCCATTTCTCTTGTAAGCATTTTAGCTTGACTAATCTGTGAGACCTGTCCATAATCAGAAGATGGTATGAGTTACAAGTTAGAGCGATCTCATGCTCAGGCTGATCCTGTGGCCAAATGAATAGACAAGTCAGTATAGAATCATAAAATGATAAGATAAGTTCACATGAAAGCTGTGAACAATTGGTCACATGTAAGCTGTGAAGTAAAATGATTCCATTGCCTTAGGTAAATAATCAATTCGTCAATTCCTTACACTTCAGCGATCACAAAGTCACGCTAGCATTAAGTGTTTAAGAGTGCCTCTGCACCTTAGCGAGCATGCAACCACACTAGTAAAGTGAGTTTGTTTTAAGCATCTCCACACCTCAGTGAGCCCACAGCCATGCTGGTTCAGTGTTCGTCAATTCTTCTCCAGAATGAGCTTTGAGGGACCTCAACCAGACCAAAGGTCACGGTTGGCATAAGGTCACCTAAGAAGCTTTTAGGGGAGTTGACCACATGCAAGCTGCAGATATCACCAATTCTTGGAACCAAAATGTAGAGCAGGGAGAAAAATGACAATGTCAGGCTAATCAGCTTTCAATTTTCAACAAAGCAAAGGAAAAATATTTACATTCCTTCCGTGGTTTATAACGTATTGTTAATGTATTACTCGGACTGAGCCCCCCGATTCTTGGCCGGAATTACGTTGAGAAGGATGGGGCTGCTACGTTATGGGCCACGTCACGTACTCCTTTAGTCATCACCTTCTGATCAGGTCCTTAATTGCCTCCCTGAGAGCTCGACAATTCGAGGTTCCATGGCCAGCCTCATTGTCTCCGTCTATAAGGGATCCTAGAGGGTGGGGGGACTCCAAAGTCTTCCCTTTCCCTTTTTGTCATGAAGATCCTATCCTGAGAATCTGATAGGATGCTATACTGCTTGCGACAATCTGGGTGCCAAGGTCGTTCACTCTTAGGGCTCTTGGACTTCTTTGTTGTCCGCTCAGCAGAGTGATCACCTTGCTCTGTGTCGCTCCTTTTCTTTTCGTAAGAGGAACTAACTTTTGCATCCTTCTTGTTAGACTTTTTCAAGTCGAAGGTCTCTTCCCACTTAATCTACTTAGTAGCTCACTCGTAGAACTCAGTGAGATCCTTTAACGAGGACTTGTACAGACTCTTGTACAACTTTTCATCTTTGTGGAGTCCTGCAAAGATGGTGGCCAACATGGTTTCTTCAGATGGATTCTCCATCAAATTTGCTTCGAGTCTAAATCTGGCAATATAGTCCTTCAGCAACTCATGCTTGCGCTGAAAAATCATAGCAAGGTGGCAGGAGGGCGCAAGTTATCTCTTCAACGCTCGATACTGGCTGATGAATTTCTATTAGCAATCTTCCTAACTACTAATTGAGCGAGTTGGGAGACTTTTGAGCCAAGTTCGAGGTACACCTCCCAATGTGGCCAGAAACACTCAACACTTGACCAATGGGTCCACTCTTTGCAAGTCCATCTAAATATTGAATGTGTCCAAATGATCATAAGGATCAGAATCCCTATTATACAGTAGGATCATAGGGACCTTGAGCTTGAAAGGGAAAGTTCGAGTTTCAATCTCCTCAGAGAGTGGTGACTACTCTTCATAGCGAGCTCATTCACCTGGGGTTCAAAGGCGCTCTTCCAACAGGGTTATCTTCTGGAATAGTTTTCCAACTAATGGGTCACATGGCCTAGAGTACTGACTGGGCAATTGTTGGATCCTTTCATCCCCATTGTTGCGAGGGTTGCGACCTGGGGTCTGCTCTTGTGTTGAATGAACTAGAGAGTTACCTTGGTATGGGTCATCCAGATGCTGAGTTTACGGCTGCTGGAGAACATTCTTAGGCGTTAAGGCTTCGGCTTGTCTCTGCACACCTTGTGCTAACAACGTGACTGCTTTAGTCAGTTCACCCATTATGTGTTCAAGCTTCTCTTGATGCTGGAGCTAGGTTTGTGGTCCATCAACGTCGTTAGTGGTGGGATCCGGTTGTACTGAGCTAGCTAGAGGGACACTAGTAGTTGCTCTGATAACAGAAGTGGTGGGAACCCATTGTACTGAGCTATGCATTTGAAGCTCTAGTGGCTCTTCCCTTGGTCATTGCAGTAGGAGATGAACCAGAATAGGTGAGATCCCCACAGACGGTGCCAAAATGTTGATGTCTGATTTTAGTAATGGTCCAAACTCCAGCCAATGGGGGGATTCTTATGGGATCTCTGACCTTTATCCGGCTCAAGAGAGATAAGTCAACAAAATGCATAGAGAAGAAGGGAAGAGCAGAGAAAGGAGACATACGGTTTAACGTGGTTCAGCCAAATCTGGCTATCATCGGACCTTACATCCACGGTAGCATGTTATTGTGATGGTGTTTTCTACAAAGTTACAGTGCTCAAGCTTTCCTCTCTATTTTGGCAGAGTTTCTACCTATATCCAGGTTATCCCCCCTTTATAGAAGGCTCCTCCCTCATATTTATAGAGGAGAGGAGCTTACAATGGTAAATACATATGCAGTAAATATGTTACATCAACATCTAATGTACAAGACAGAAAATGTAGACTAAATCCCCTTTTTTGGCTACTGTAGATTGTCTTCTACAGGTGGGTCCCATTTGTCCGTTGGATATCTGGCGAGCTCCATGTTGCTACTCGTACTTCGCTAGCCGGATCCAACCATTTGGGGTCATGCATATCATCAACATAGAGATGTCAAACTTGCTCTGTCAAGCATGAGTTTGAGTCGAGGTTGAACTGATTGGTTCTTTTGTCACTCTTAGGCCTTTCGCACGTCCATCCAGGTTGAACTGATTTTCTCATATAACATGGTTTGTTATTATTTATTTTGTAGGTTCAAAATATATGTGATTCAAGAGATTCAAAATTAGAGTTAGCAATAATTTTATTTTTATAGGATCTTTTGTAATTGAATTCAAATTAGATTTGATTCAAGAAAATATTGTTTATCTAATATAATGAGGTATAAATAAACCATGTAAAGAAAACTAAAAAGAAATATTTTTTAAACAAAGTTTTTAAAAGATTTTTTCACAAGTAAAAATTTTATGAAACTATTTTACACTTCCTGAATCAATTCAAGAATCGATTCATGTTGAAGAATTTGTAAAAATCTATTCGAATCAATTCACTAATCGATTCATGAAGAAAAATTTTGAAAAATTTTTTAACTGAAGGTTAGGATTTTGCTCTAAATCAATTCAAAATTGATTTACAAGCTAAATGTTAGTTTTTCTATTACAAATGATTACAACAGTTATAAAATCCCTAGCCACCTTTCCATTACATAAGACAACACATTTTTCTCTCGTTTTCAAGTGTGAAAATCACAAAGCAAAAAGAGCTAATTTAGATCTTGCTTCTACCTTATTACATCTTTCAAATTAAAAGGATTTTGAATCAAATCTCTATAGAATTCACATTAGATATTTGAGATTTTCATCTCAATTTTGGTACTATACTTTCTACCGTATCTTGATTTTTCTGTTGAGATTTCTAAGTTGATAGGAATCTTGTTTAGGTTATCAAGAGCCCATAGAAAATCTTATGGTTATTTTAGGTTAGGAAAAGCTAGGTTAAAATCTTCTAGCTTAGTAATATCCCTGTTGTAATTCTTGTGTTGTGTTTTAAATTGGCAATTCAGGAGCTTGTTTTTTTCCTAATGTTTTGATAATAAAAGTGGTAATCTAGTTGAAGATTATCCAATGGAGTAGACTTGAATTGCAGTTTCAATTTAAGTTGAACCACTTTAAAAATCTTATGTCTTCAATCTTCAGTTTTCTTCTCCAATATTTATACATACTGCACAATTACTATTCTATATATTTACTGCTTAATTTTCTATTATACCTCTTGATGCAAAATAATTCTTTACATTCTTGCCAAATTGAAAGAGTTGATAATAATTAAAAGGAGTATATAAATTCCTCTAAAGGAATAAGGGGAAGATCCGCTTTATATAATATCTTTATCTAGGACCCTTAACTTGGAAATATAACTATATATATAAATTATCTTATAATTACAATCCTAATTATAATTTATTTATACACAATTATATTTCAAGGACTTTATCCAATATAGTGTGTTTCTATATATATATTTAAAACTAAATTAGTAAAGAGACCAAAATATTATGTTTATTAAATATGTTAAAATATATAGCATCCATGCCATTACCACTGATTATCTTTAGGGCATATATAATAATAATCTCTTGTTTATTGCCTATCATCCTTATACCTAATCCCAATTCTTTCTAAATGACAATCAAGTTTCTATTAGGACAGAGCCTTATTTAGGGGATAGACTATATTGTCATCTATAGGAATATATTACATTCTTATTCGTTGTGCTCTATGATCTCTTTGATCAGATGGCAATGCCTCACGACATGTTTAGATCTTTGATGAGACATTGGTTTCCTAGCTTATGCTATTGTTCTATTGTTAGCATAATAACAATGTTAAAAACTACCCCTACTTCAATGATGAACTTCTTTATCTAAATAGATACCTTTGCTACTTTTGTGGCAACAAGGTATTTGGTTGTAGAATCTGTTGTCATATCTTGCTTGAAACTTTTCCAACATACCAAACCTCTATTAAAAGTGAATACAAATCCTAACTATGATTTTAATCATTTTGATTTGATTGAAAGCTTGCATATGTAAAACTTTGATTGTCAAATTAGGTTCTCCTCCATCAAGAACACATATTTAGTTCTTTTCAAGTACTTAAGGATGGTTTTTGATTGCATTCTAATGTCTTACACTTAGATAGGCTTGATATCTACCAGTGACACTTAATGCATAGGAGACATATGGTCATGAACATAGCATGGCATACATGATTGATCCTATTATAGATGCAGAGGGAATCTCATTCAAGTGTTTCCATTCATCTTCCATCTTAGGATATTATTTCTCAGACAAATAAACACCATGAGACATGGGTAAGAACCCTCTTTTAGGCCCATCCATGCTAAACTTATTTAGCACTTTGTCTATGTATGTGGATTGGGAAAAGCCAAGCAACCTTTTAGATCTATCCCTATAAATCTTTATGCCTAAAATATAGCTTGCCTCTCCCAAATCCTTCAGGGAAAATGTCTTGGACATTTGTTACTTGATAGATTGTAACATGGGAATCTCATTTCCTACAAGCAATATGTCATCCACACGTAGTAATAGGAAGATGGTTACACTCCCAATAACCTTCACGTGCACACACAACTAGAAAACATGATTTTGATGACAGTTTCACAACAATGATTGTCTATACTACCATTAAATGCAATAATACTCCTAATTTTAGTGTCACTTACTTACTCACAAGAACTCTTAATTAGCTAAGTTTATTTTTCCCCTTATTCAAGCCCTAATATAGATCTTCTATTTTGATTACCTCTCCCCTGATTCTTCCATCGAACAAAAAGTCATAGATGCTTCTGATCTGTTTGGTGACAACCTTAGCTACAAATTCAACTCTTATACCAAACCCAAAACCTACTTTCTATTTCTACTTCACACTAACACAAGACATAGACTCTGATTATGGTATCCTTAGAGAATTTTTCGATCTTCAAAAACTTTGATCTCACTACCAGCCTAAGCTCCTTCCTTACTTTCAGGTTAGTCCTTTTTTTTATCCCAAAGTTTACCCTTAGATCATTTTTTTTTACTTTGTTTGTGTTCAACATACTCCCTTATTGATTTTTGGCTTCACCAAACTATTTAGATCTACTACCTTCTACTATGATTTGATTTAGATTTCACATTAGATCTCTTTTCTTTCTCTATACTATGTGTATCACATTTTTTTGATTAATTTATTTAGTTATCATACCAATCAACTAATGATGTTGTCCCTGATTTCATTTCCATACAAAATGGTTCCTTTTTAGTTTTTCTTCATTTTGAACCTATATTAGTTTTCTCCTTTTTTTAATTTAGTTACACCACTTCATGGATGATTTAATTATTGCTTCTTAGGAAAAATTTCAACTGATTTGTTTATCCTTTTTTTGGGGTTTTCATCTAAAAATGTTATTTTGTTTGCTTTAACTTTTGATTCCTTGATAAGGATTGTTAATTGCAATACATTGTGGCTTAGTATTGCTTGTAATTTGATTACACATGCATACCCTAGGAACTAATGCATATGCAAATGGTTCAACGAGGATAGGTTTTTGATAAACGAGTAAAATATCTATAATTATGTCGATTATCACCTCTTGATTTACTATTAATTTGTGATTTTGCTACACTTTTTTTTAATTTAGCCCATTTGTTCATTGGTACTACTATAGTTTGTATTTATCTTTTCAGGTTAGCAAAGAGGCTTCAAAAGGAGGATGAAAGTAGAAGTTTGGAGCACACTTGAATTGAGAAGAAACTAGGAAAAAAGCCATGTGAAGAACCCAAGTCAACCATGATTGAAGCTGAAGAAATTGAAGAAGCCAGCACTAAACAAGGCCTAGCCGTGTCCTGGGATATGGTCATGTTCAGTGCAACTGCTAGCAAAACCTCTAGCCCATGTCCCAAAGCACAGTTGTGTTCCAAACCCTACAAATTGCTATATAAGCTGATCTTTAGTAGCCTAATGCATTCATTATTAGTCATTAATTAGGATTAAGCTAGACTACAAACTCCTTTACTTTCTTGAGAGTTTTCTGAGTTGAATTTAGGATTCTTCTTTGTTTTTAGTTCTTGCAAGAATCCTAGTTTATTTCTCATCTAAGTTTTCTTCTTTGAACTTCATCTTTTCTTTCTTTCTTTCTTTGTTCTAAACATTACGCAATTCTTTTGATCAATGAATTTGGTTTCTATTTCTATCATGTCTAAATAGGTATTTATTCTAGGATTGGGAATAATCCAATTATGATTCTTCGATGTTGATGATTGATTTTCTATTGTGATTATCTGGTTTAAATTGATTCAACTATTATGCCTACTATATTCTTGATAAAGTATTTGGCCAATATTTTGTCTTGTCTTAGGTAGATAGTTAAAGTATCGAAAGGAGAAGATTATCACTGGAAAACTAATAGTTGAATAAAGAGATTTTAATTATGAAAGTAGATTAAGTTTCTTTAGGATTTG
>JANHAO010017255.1:0-14047 GCA_026873985.1 Saraca asoca
TGCTGCTTATGGTAACTTCCAGCATGGAGGAAGATTTAAGCTGTAACTCATGGGACATGATCAAAATAGATTAACAAATGCAATATTAAAAGGCAAAAAGACTACATAAAATCTATATTTTAATGCATATTTTTCTGTTAATTCAATATCATGTCCAACTCATATCTTTCCACTTTTTTTTTTCTTCTATCAACAGCTACCCATATTTATTTTATCTCTACGAATGGCATATCTTTAGTCACTTCAATTAGCAGAACAAAAACCAGCTATAGCAGATCATATGAAGATTTAATAAGTTGTGGGGTTTGGAGATATTGATGTTTTTTTGTAATCAAAAGTCAAAACTTTTAGCAAAATAGAATTTGGTTGCTGATGTCACTCGAATTAGTTTTAGCAAGTTTTTTTGTTCTATTTATTTGTTTAGCTCAGATGTAAACAACGCTTCAATTAGTTTGGGGTGTAGATTTTAACTGCAAATGTAATTGCTATAGAATTGTTTGCCATTGTGGTCGTCTAAATTGACGGGAAAATACATAGAAGTTTGTTCTAGGACTACCAGAATATTAAAACTAATAAGAACCATGGAGGGATTGCACTACACTGGTGGAGGTTTCACATCTCTCATCTATTCTGAAGGGAAGAAGTTATCTATTGGTATTTTTGGTCAGACATGTTTAAGTTCGGATATATGATGAATATATATTCATTTTGACGTGCCACTTAATGTTGTCAATAAACATGAACTTCTCATGGATTTTTTGTCTTTATCCTATATATTATGTTGAGCTTTCTTCTGGTACTAAAATCCAAGCTGAATCTATATATCAGGCAGTAAAAGAATGAAACATGTATTTTGCTCATGCACTTTTGACTAGAGTCTGGTGTGCAGAGAATCCAACCAAGTATTTCGCCAAGGTATTCCCCTGCACTTCAATGTTATGTAATGATCACTGGCAAGTTGTTTAACACATAGAATTTCAATTTTTTTTAATATATATTGTGTATAAAATCAGTAAAAAGACACAACATTGGATCCATTATTTATATATATATATATATATATGTAATAAATTACAAATTTCATTAAAAAAATTTCAAGAAGCTTAAAACATCTTGAAATCAAGCATTATCTTCTGAAATCATTTAGTTTTTCATTCTGCTGCAGATAATTTAAACTAATCGGCAAGAGTTTCGGCAAAAGTCATCACACAGAGAAAAAAAATTCAAAGAGACCAGAAGAGAACAGAACAAAAAATGCTGCAGAAGAGAAAAAAAAAAAAAGATGGCAAGAGCTTCTGTAATAAGTCATCACACATCCCCATCCTCTGGCCCACAAAGAAAAAAAATGCAAAGAGAGCAGAAGAGGACGAACCTGAAGCCTTGCTGCTGATTGACAAAGAAAGAGGACGGCGCGGACGAAGAGGCCAGAAGGGTTACGAGGGCTAAAAACGTGTATTTTTGATAATTACAAATTTGCCATCACATTTTCAATTATTTTCATTATAATTTCAAAAATGCCACCTTGTTTCACTTTTTCATTTCCTCATTTTCAAAATTCGAAAAGACATCTTTTTAGTATTTTCAAATTTGAGCCTAATTTAAGAAATATTTTTCAAAAAACATTTTCATTAAACTCAATCAAACACATTTTCAAGTTCATTTTTTATTTTCAATGAAAATGAAAACAAAAAAATGCCCAAAGCAAATAGGTCCTTATTGTTTTCCTAAAACAAAATTTCTCGCTATTTTGTGTGTCTTTTATTGTTCTTTAGAGAATATCTCTAACTATCTACCAATCTCTCCTTTTTTTTTTCTTTTATTATAAGTTACATGACTTAAATTGGGCATCTAGTAATAAAAGTTAGTTTTTGATTAAAAAAAACTTATTTGAAATTTAGGAACTCAACAAAATTACATGATGGAGTTTCAAATGTCAAGCTAAAATAACCATCTGAATATAATAAAACTTAAACTTTTGATTTTGAGCGATTTCAAATTAATTTTTGGTTGAAATCGATTTTTCAAAATAATAAGCTAAAATATTTGGTCAGTTAAATATTTTGTGTTAAATTGCTTATAACCAAACTGATCCACCCTTGCTAAAGAGTTAGATCACCAGAGATCATATCATGTGATCATCTAGAGGTCACAGCTTCTTTTGGATGCATTTCCCATTGTCATTCTGGCGCACCATTATGAATCTTACTGGAGAGAATTCAGGTTGTCTGATTGAGTCGCGACGACATAAACAATCATTGTTCATCGTTCGCTGGTATAAAAAGAAATGAAAAAGAACAGTAAGGAATGAAGAATAATCTTTCATTTTTAAGTTTTTTTCCCAGGATAACCTTTCCCTTTATTTTCCTCCTTTCCAAACAGATCGTAGTCTTTACAACGTGAAGCTGATAATATTAGTGTGGTAAGAGGGTGTTCAGTTTAGAAAGACTGAACAGGAGACATCAGGAATATACTATATGCACGCCAAATTTGGTACGTAATATTGATATGGAACAATTTAAATATCAATTATGATTTAATTACCATAATACATATATATACAGTCGGAACTCTGTCAGGAAAACGCGAAGTATACAAAAATGAAAAAGAAAGGATGCATTTTCCCTGGCATATGAATTGCATATACATTTGAAACAAGCGGCATATCATGATTCATCAGGCTTTGGTTCAAGAATGACAGAAATCTTCTCCTTTTGATCACCTCGCAATACCTCCACTATCACCTGAATATCACACTCAACAAAGATCAGACATTTCTACTGATTAAAGATCTGATAAAATTCGCAAATTCATCATAACAAAAATGTAACTTCAAAGAAAAAATAAAAATAAAGAAGATAAAGAAAATTGACGTCCATGTATGTTTTAGCTCCCTCCTCCTCAAATCTATCTTAATTCAGTAAGTTATTGTTTGCAGTCCGGTTTAACTTTTCGCAAAGAAATAATGGTGCAAGTGCTTCAAGAAAAATGTTAGAAGGGCAGAAGAGAACAGAAAATTGTGTGCACACATTAGGGAGGGCATGTGGATGATCAAAGTCAACTGAGAAAGAAAATTGGATGGAGTTCACCTCCCGTTGGGCATTTGGTGAAATAAGTAAGTGAACTCATTGTCAAAGGCATAAAAACAATGTTCCTGCTATCTATATTTGACCTCTAGTTTGGGCCAACTGCCAGTATGACCTTGGATTAAGATAGGGTAATTCCATGTTTCTATTAGTTTTAAAAAATTTAGGATTCAAGTTAGGCTTTTCAAATATATAATTGGCTTATATTCTAAATCATTTATATTTCTCTAGATACAAGGGTGGAAGGAAACACAAGATTGGTAGGGAAAATGGGATAATGATCCCTTCCATTTATTCATGTGTCAAATTCTAAGAAAGAAAAAAGTGATTCTTTTACACTAGAACTCCTAGTTTTTATGCTGGGCTTCACGGAGAAATTCACTTGTCTTTCTCTCTCATAAATTGACACTATAGAAAGTGGGGAGTAAAAATCCAGGAAAATGGGACCATACCTTATCACCCACTTTACACTGGTCAAGAATTCTGTACAAATCACTTCCATTTGTGACCTTCTTGCCATTAACAGAAGTTATGATGTCACCTAATACTAGTCTACCATAGGCATCACGTTTGGTTGGTTGCAAGCCCTGTAGGATAAAAATTTAATGATTTGTCAATGAAAAATGCCTCAACCTCATACTCAAATTCTAATTTATATTCTAAATGCAAATCAATCTGAATCAAAACAACAAGAAACAGTAACTATAGTTTCAACATGATAAATGAAGTTCAACAGATAAAAGCATAAGCATACTGCTTTCCCAGCAGGACCACTCGGAGGGGCATCTAAGACAAGCACTCCACTTACACCCAACTGCTCAACAGATTGATCTGGTGCAAACTTAATTCCCAAAATAGGTCTTGTGACCTTCCCAAATTTCACCAATTGGTCAACAATGCCACCTACCTGAACATATATGATAAGGAGAACATGAGCTAAAGGATATAAAAAAAGAAAGGTCCTTTGTTCCACAAAAGGTCCGGTATATAAGTTTACTAATAAAGGTAACATTGTATACAGCCAGATCTAAGTAAGAACTCACAGTGTCCACTGGAATAGAAAACCCAACACCAGAAGATGCACCGGATGGAGAATATATAGCAGTATTAATCCCAATCAAGTTCCCAGAGCTATCTAAGAGTGGCCCTCCACTGTTGCCCGGATTAATGGCAGCATCAGTCTGTATGACATCTTGAATTGGACGACCAGTTGCAGCAGAGCTAATTTCTCGCCGAAGTCCACTGCAGAAGATGTACACATTAGATAGAAGACATAAACAGTAAAAATAGGACACAATAGAGATTATGGTTTGTTAATTATGAGCTTTTATACTAATTCTACCACATTTTTCATTCTTATTCAAATTGCCCAACCACAATCTAGATAAAAATAGATATTCTATAGTTTATTGGCATCATATGCAAGAAAAATGAAAAAAAATCAATACAGCTGTCTCTAGTCACCTCAGTACAAGGTTCAACAATAATGAGGGATCTAACATGAGAAATTTCATACCTGATGACACCAGTTGTAAGAGTATGGTCAAGTCCAAACTGCGCAAAATAAACATAGGTTTGACGAATCAAACACTCAATTACATAGACAACTAATCATCATAAAAGTTAATTGCATTCAATGTACAGATGATTGTTGATGAATAACCAGGCTGGCAGCTAGTATATGATCAAGAAATCAGAAGGAAACCAAAGCACCAGCTATCACAAAGTATGACTTAGTGCTTTATTCGACCTTTTCTCATTGATGAAATTCTTTTACTTCCATCCTTATCCAGATATGCAAAAAGCACTCTTAATTCATTGATCTCAAATAAATGCTTTAGCAAAAATTTGGGAAAAAGATAAAGCTTAACAGGTCATATAATTAAGAAATACTAATTAAATGACTGCCATATAATCACGCAAGCTACATCTAACTTATTACAACCATCAATTCATTGATTAAATTATTGAAAAAAAAAATCATAATTCCTTGTTCAATTTGCAACATTTTTTCACAGATCTTGAGTATAAAACATCAGGGAATTCAACCAGAATGTCTTCGGATTGGGAAAACAATAGATATAGATATTTAGACAGGAAAATTTCTACTCACCGGGTTCCCAATAGCATACACTTTCTGACCAACAAGCAAGTCAGCAGATATACCAAGAGGTATTGGCCTGAGCTTGTCTTTGGGTGCAGCAACACGCAACACAGCAACATCCTTGTCTTGGTCAAAACCAACAACTTTTGCATCATATGTTGTCTGGTCAGCAAGAGTGACCCTGCACATAACTAGCATGATTTAAACAGGAGCAATCAATTTAGTTGGACACTTTGAACCAACCCAACATGACAATCCAACATCCAACTCTCCAATCCATTGAATATACACTACAAGTGTCCAATACATCACATATCCAACTCAAAGCAAAGCAATTCATCCAGGAGGAACAAAAACTTCCTTTTGCTTCCTCTATTTAGTGTTCAAGCAATTAGCATCATACATGATCTGCAAGCATTTGACAGCATAGGCTAAAAATTTCCTGCATCACTTCACTCAAAACCAGACATTTCGGGGTTGGAACAACATAGGCAGCATCAGTTAGGTTCTACAACCAAAAGCAACAGTATAAAGTAATTTTTTTTAACTGAAATTAATTAACTGGTCAACAAAAAATATATTTATAATCAAAACCAACCTTAGATCAGAAGCACCACGGATGACATGATAATTGGTTACAATGTGACCCTCTTTATCCCAAACAAAGCCTGACCCAGAACCCTGTGGAACCTCGAACACGTCCAACGTAAACGCATCCTGCCTAAACCCACACCATAGAAACATCAAAATCTATCATCAAAAGGATAAAAGTGCTTTCTCCTTTTGGACAAACATAACAAATTAATTATTAAAAAAACCCCAAAATAAAAGGATAAATCAACGCTATTAAGTAGAAACGCTTACTTGACAGCAAGATTAGTTATGTACACAACAGATGGAGTATTCTCTTGAAACAAACGAACCGTGGCGAGCTCATCAGACTGCAATTTCCTGGGCGAACTGACCACAAAAGCTGAAGCCGAATCTACATCGGCAAGCAAAAGGGTGAAAGACAAAGTAAGCGAGGTGCAGAGAAGAAGAAGAGAATCAAAAGCTGATGATAAGCAGCTGCTTTTGCTGAGATTGAATTTGAGTTTCTTAAGGCAAGGCGGAATCGGAAGACTGGTTGCAGAAATGCCTGAGCTTTGATTGAATGCAGAACGGAGAAGAAAGACGGTAGGAGAAATGGGTCGAATGGTTCTGTGGAGATGAAGGGATCTGGGAAGAAAAGTTGCAGGCTTGGTGTTTGGCGAGCGAGATAGTAGAGAGAAAGTGACCGTGGAAGTGGAAATGAGTGAACAAGAGACAGCCATTGCAGTTTGGACAATGGCCAGGTATTGTGGTGGGATTGACTGGAGGGAAGCCAGTGAGGGAATTGTGATAAATTTTAATTGACATAAAAATACAATATAATACGCTTTTTCTGGAAGTGTGATAATGCTTGCCTTTGTTCAAATTATTCAGTTGTCAAGAATTATATGATGTTTTAAATCAGATTAATGATATTATAAATAAGGATAATTAATGAGTGTAGATATAAATTAAAATCAATATCCTTTAAATAAATTGGACTACGATCAATTCAATATTTTTCAAGATAAATAATGGGATAATTTTTTTACATCTCCTATTGGGTGAAGGAGACGTGAAGCGCAACCTTTTGGATGACAACCAATCATAAGTCATTTGGACAGGGGATTCAAACCACAAAAAGGCCTATCTTTTGGGCAATGATTTTAAAAAAAAGGGGCTTCGAATTTCAAATAAAGCTTAGAATAGAAGAACAATTAAAATTGAAAGAAGTATTTTGTGACAAAAAAAAATCAAAAAGAATATGAAAACAAATCAAACATACATCCACAATCAAAAAGAATATAAACATTTCTTTTCTCGTTTTTCTTTTCTCGACAATTCAATGTGTTTCGAACAAATCTATTCTCCAGAATTGTATCAAATTCATTGACGGGCTCCATTTCATATTAACATTTTAGTCACAAACCCGGATTGCTATGCATCAGCCTTGATCCTTATGAAGGAATTTTCAACTCACTTTTTTTTTTTTTCCTTAAGAAAGAAAAGACAAAAGTAAGGAATTAAAGAATTTTATCAAGAGGTCTTAATTCTCTAGGTAACTCATCAAAATTTCCAGCATCTACATCAGATTTTAGGACAGGCCGTTTCCCCTTTTGCCAGTACATGCCTTTTGCCAGGTGTTCTCTGCTTGGCGTGAGCATTACATAATTGGGATCTGCTCTTTGGTAACTGAAAAGGAAAGGCGGTAGAGGTATGGATGTAAGACAAAAATTTTAAAATAATAAAGAACACATTGCTCACCATGCCATGGACTCCAACATGAGTAATCTGATTTTTCACCGTAGAGTAATAAATGTGCATATCATGCTACATTACCCATACTGCTATCAGCAGATAATGTATTGAACCAAAACATGAAGGTTTTGCAAAGAAACCAACCTGGCTTCTCTAAGATTCTCAGTTTGGATGTTAAATCCATATTGTACCCTTCCAAGGCGATCTCGGTTGGCTGCACATCAGAAGGACATGCTCAGCACTTCAGATATTCTCAAAATTAGATCAATCTTAGGGCTCTAATCTTAATTATCAAACATGGCCATGTCACATTTCATGTATGTGAAAAATCTGGTGTTTTCATTCTTTACAAACTGAAAAGGGCCATAAAAGACAAAGCGACCACATTTCATGAGTTCCTAGGCCCAGATACAAAACTTGATAGCACGTCATATGAACAGTATGAGTTCCAAGGACAATCTGGACAATTTATAGTGTGTAATTAGCAATGCATAATATAACTCTAAACTACATTGGCGGTAGCTCTATGCATGTAATGTAAGAGGCATCATAAACTGTCAAATTTCACATATGATGAGAAGTCACAGGACAAACAATAAATAGTTATTTCACATTGCAGATCTTAGAAGTAGGACCCTTTCTGCATGTTTACAGCCTGATTTTATAATGAATTGATGGAAACAGCATAAATATAAAAATAATTGATATAGGACACCAGCAAACATGTCATCTAGTGCTCTGAATAATTAATTATTGTGATGTGGTCTGTGTTTGTGATTTCTAGAAAAATGTTGTAAACAGAGCTAAATTCATGGAAGTGAGCAAAATACAGTATATAAAAGTTAACAAATTAGGTTAGATATGCCATATATCACATACAAATACATATTTAAAAGGAAGGAAAAATCCCACTGAAGGAAGTAAAAAGACGGAAAATGAAAAAAAAAACTACTTTAGTGAAGAATAAATAGAAAATCCCACTAGATGCACCTGAAATGCTGAAAGTGAAAGAAGGTTTCCACCATGACTTGAATGCCAATGCCATTGATGAGTTATGAGGTCCAACCTTTGCCTGAAAAGACCAGTAAAAATCTTGTTGAATCCAATATTAGTCCACAGGTAGATGACATTGCATCTGATGTTTTACCTTCACCAAGAAGTTTTTATTGGCTTGCCAGGATGCTCCAACTTGAAAAGTTGAATCTGAGACACTGTCTGATGTTATTGTATCATCAACCCTTCAACACAGCAAATCAGACTCACCACAATGATACACGTAAACTTGAATATTTACTGATGTTTGAAGTGAAAAAAGAATACCTTGTCTTCAACTCAAAACCAAAATCAATATAGTTTGTAATTCCAACAACTCCACTCTCTTCAAAAGGGTTTTGCACCTGTTCAAATGAATTGAATGACTTTTTCAGTATAAATATTCTGATTTGCTAGAATGAAAACATCAGTCAATATCATACTATAACTTATAGTCAGAAATAGTAAGTGTCATTAAAACGAATAAATAAACACTGGATGCAATTCCGTGAGCATAAAGGGAGTAAGAAATATGTATCCAAAATATAACTCATGATATAACCCCAGGTCCAGGGAAAATCATGCTTGAGCCCATCATGGCAGCTTAAAGAATCCAAATTCCCAGAGATATCCCTTGTTAGCAAGCATAAAACACGTAGTAATCAACAATTGTGAGCCAGGTTTTACAACATAAGACAAAATTTAAAGACAGAGCCAAGGAAGGAAAAATCTCTCCGCCAACCTCACCTATATACATGCTTATCTTCCAGCACAATGCAACATACATTCAAATCCAACCAATGAACGACATAAATTGGTTTGTATGATCAACATCATGTCAGACAACAAAAATATTTATCTTTGATCTGATTATTAAGTAAACCAAGGAAAAAGCAATAGATGTAACTTTGGTTTGAGAGATTCTTTTAACCACAAGGTGATAGAGACTTCATTATGCTATGCCAAAAAAGAAAACCATTAGAAACACAAAGAAACAGAAGACGAAGAGTGAAAGAAAGAGGAAGAAAATAATATACCCGTCTTTGGACAACCATGTGTTGATAGAATGAAGCGACAAACTGCAAATTGCTTTGTGCTTGAAATGTCAGTAAAAAGCTTCTCTAAATTTTAGTCTGAACAATGCAAGTCAGATACCAGAGAAAATAATACATATATGCACTTAGTTGGCTAAAATTTAGAAGGGATCCCTTTTTGAATACAATAGAGCAAGTTCTTACAAAATTTATTTATTGTTCCAATGATGTAATTAGTGATTTTTTTTTTTTTCCCAACATCAATCACTCACAAAATTTTCCATATTAAAAGGTAAATTTTCACTTAATTTTCCACCTAAAGATTCACACATGTGATTGCTGAACTTGATGAAGTAAACACATTTCTGGTGGAAGAAAAGGGAAAATGCTATATATATATATATATATATATATATTGTGTGTGTGCATTTAGGGTATCAAGACAAACCTGAGAGCTTTTCACAAGTTCAAGACTGAAATCAAAGGATGGGCTTAAAAGGCTGCTTGATCCCAAACCATAACCGATGGCACAACTCCAGTTCATCAAATTAGTAAGCTTTGCATTTCCTCCTAAAAGGGCAGGCATCAACAAGGTGAGATTTGCATACAAAAAATGTATTTGGATTTCATGCTCAAAACATGTAAAGTTTTTGGATTTCACGCTCAAAACATGTAAAGTTCATGTCAGATTACTGAGAGATCACATAATCCTTAATAATATGTGTCCAAAAAGATATATTTTTTTAAATCTTTTTGTCACTGATTTCATTCCTTAGAATCTAACTTCCTGAAATTACCTGAAAAAAATTCAACATCAAACTTAGTTCCCCAAACCCTAATGCCACCAAAGTGACTACTCTAAGGTGATTGTAACTTCCTCTGCCCTCTCCACCTTGCATATAATAGTAACCCAAAATGGATGTGAAAATTTTAGAATATAAATATTCACATACCCATTAGTACTCCCATTGGTTATATTCATAATCTAGCAACAGCAAACAATAAGTGGAATTACGGACAGCACACTGACTAGACTGATGATGTGTTTCTGTTAACCTCTTACCATGTGGCTCATACTGCACCCCAGCAGTCACCCTTCCCATCCTGCTCACCAGCCATGCACTTCTTGGTAATTCGTCTTTCACTGCAAAGAATCACAATTACATAATAAAGTTCATAACCACTGCTGTCAAACTAGATTATAAAGCGATAACACAAAAAATGAAAGGCTAAAAGTAAAATTTAGTAATCAGAGTGAGAAAAAATTACCATGTCATCCTTCAAACACAAGAAGACTATAATTGTGTTTTCGTAATTGAGTAACATTTAATCAATGCACAACCATAAGCTAAGACTTATCATTTTTAAGGATCCTACTGACATAGATAATGAAATGCGCAATAAGAGAAAAAAAAAATAATAATAATAATAATAAGACTATCAGATACAGCCAGCTTCCAGTTCTTGTCTTTCCTATCCCTTGCAAAGCCTCAAAGTAACTTCTGGGATAGAATAGTTTAAAGCACTACAAACTACAATCAACCAATGTATAGTAACAAAGGGAACGAAAACCTCAAGTTCATATGCAAATCTGTTTGTAGTGGACAAGGTCAACAACATAATAACTAAGCATAAGAACTATATCATGAAAAACTCCGAAGCCATAATTTCACAGCGATAAGCCTCAATAACATGAAATTCAGATCACATACCAGCAAAAGGCAAAAGCGTGATTCCACATGATAGATTTCCTGAACCATATTTCAATCCCATCAGGCCATAATCTTCAGAGGTTTCTCTGTATGTAAAGGTAACTTTTTCAGCAACATATATTAATCTGTGGATGCACAATCTACCAGAAGAATTAATACATTTTCTGCTAATTGACACACCTTTTCTTCACTAACAAAGGAAAAATGCCAAAAGCACCAAATCCATATTTTGGATAGTACGCACATGACCTCATCTGCAAAATCCTGAAGAGACAACAAGAAAAATTGTATCATTTAAATAAGGGAAAACCCACCTATAGATAGGGCACAAGGTTTGAAGCTTCATGTTTCAAATTGAAGTTCCTTACGGATTAGAGGTCGATACATAGAGGTCCATGAATGTATGAGGATCAGTAACATCACTGCATACCCACCAACAAAAGGAATAAAAACTCAATAAACTACAGAATAAAGAGATGTGCATGAAAAATAAAAAAGGCCACAACCACAGTACCTTTGCCAGCGAAATAAGGCATTCCCTATCATATTCTCCTGAGGTTTATGATCAAGAGGACCTGAAACCTAAACAGGTTAAGCCATTAAGGAAAAGAAATTCTTCTAATAATTCCAACTTTCCAAGTTTCTTGACCATAAAACATAACTTTAATTAAACCAACAAAAATATCAGTAGAGAACATTAGAAGTTATATATTGGATGGATACTGTTGCAATAAGATCCACATGAGGATCATCAATTGGCTTCAGCATAATTCTTGTGCTAAAATGCCTTGCTTCCTCGTAATAATCCTCAAAGAGGCCTTTCAAAGCAAGCTTCCCAAATAACAAATTATACGAAGACTCCAACATCCTGCATCACCTCATGAAATTATCCATAAATATGCATCAAATGCCAAAAGCTGTTTGCTTTAGTTAAGTAATCAACATTAAAATGAAACTCTTTGTCTTGATGATGCCTTCCTCGTGAAAAAAAAAAAAAATCCTAATTTTCAATCTTACAGTAAAAAAAATAGTTCTCTATATGCCAGTATCAAAAGGCAAAGCGAAGCATGATTTCCAATTGGCATAAAGAACTTTTACCATGCAGCACTTTGTTTAGCACAAGTAAGAGTCCAATATCAACCAATAACAGTTAACTAGTTATTTAAATGCCATGAATCCAAGCCACAACAAACAAATCCATGGAAAAAAAAAACCATGACAGAAAATACGCCAGGTTCTTGCTGGGCATACATTATATATAAGCCTCCGAATTGTCCCAAGAATTTATGAATTGACGGACCCACAAGTACTGCACTGCACATGACATCTGATACATAGAACTAAACTCGTCGACATTTCTTGCCAAACAAGACCCCAAATACAAAGAAATTTATCCCACATTAGGGGAAAAAAAATAACAAATAACGATCAAAATCAAACAGACACATTTGAGTTACAAGAAAATAGAAAAAAAAAAAACATAACGTAAACCAGAAGTCTAAGAATCATTAATTAGGCATAGAAATGTGAATGGAACAAAGAACAGTGAAGAGTAAACAAACCTGGTGCGAGCAGCGAGAGGAGGGAAATTGAAGAGAGGTGGCACAAGCACCACCGGAGGCGGTGGTCTTTTGTCAAAGAAGTTGCCCATTGCTCTCCGTTACTCTTTCTTTCTTAGTCTAGGGTTTCCATGTCAAGAACATAATACTGAAGAAGGAGAAGAGGAGGAAGAAGGAGCAGAAAAAACAAGGTATTGATGAGAGAGAAAGGGAGGCAACATACCGAACCAACTGAATCGGTGCTCACTGGCGCTTTTCTCTGAGCCTTAATAAGACGGTTTCAAACAAAATACATACGGATGGTGTGTAAATTTTTTAAATTTCATTAAAAAAATTAAACAATTTCAGAAGTTTACTTGTGAAATATATTTTTTTTTAAAAAATGTTTTTATAAAAAGGTTTTGATAAAATTTTACAACAATTTGTTTACAGGCAAACTTGGACAGAATATTCCTAAGATGGCTTGGCATAATTTGACTTTACCTAAGTCTTTGGTTGGTTTGGGGTTTTTGAAAATGGATTTGTTTAATGATGCTATGTTAGCAAATCAGCTTTGGGGAGTTTTTGCTTATCCTAATAAATTATGTAGTCAGGTGATAATATGCAAATATGGAAGAGGCAATATTGAAAATATAACTGATCATCATTCAAATATATGTTGGAGATGGTCTAACAGATAAATAGGATCAGGTGGTAATGTGGATCTAAGATCAAAATTTTGGTGGACGCCTGCTGGACATATTCCAGCTGGTTTGCATCCTGCTAAAGATCTCAGGTTTCAAGATACTGGGAATTGGAATAAACAATTAGTGGAATCAGCTTTTGATTCAATCACAAGTAACTCTATTGTTCAAACCCCTCTTTCTCGGGGGTGTTAACTCGTTAGTTTGGATAAAATCAACTAAAGCAGACTACCAGAAATTGTTAAAACATCACACTGACTCAACTAAGGCCGTTTGGATGGACTTTTTTCTTTAAAAAAGCTTTTTTTTTTCAAAATAAAAAGAAACAAAAAAACTTAAAAAAAAAATAAAAGTAACAAAAAGGTTAAAAAAGTACTTTTTCTTTTTCTTGAAGCTCCAATTTTCTGTTTCAAAAAAAGAACAGGCCCCGGGGAACCCCGAAAACTTAGAAAATTAAAATGGAAGTAAGGAAATTAGACGGACTAATTTTCTATTATAATGCTGCTAAAACA
>JANHAO010017256.1:0-14050 GCA_026873985.1 Saraca asoca
ATAATAAATTAAATATAATATTTATATATTTTAATCATATATTATGTAATCTTATGATTTTATATTATTATTCTTATTTTTTAAATTATTTTTTATTACATTTCCTTCCATTTCCTTTCCTCTCCATTTTCACCCAATCAATCAACAAAAAATCATCTTCCATTCCTTTCCTTTCCTTTCCTTTCCTTTCCTTCCCCTCATCCAAGCAAAGTGTTAGGATTTTGCTACCTCTAATTATTTTTATATTATTATCATCAGTAATATATATCAGATTTTTTTCCTTTTTCCATGATTATTGTATTTGATTAAAGAATAAAAACTGGTGCCGATTTCATTAGTATTCTTCTTTTTTTTTTCACTTTTGAGCTAAACAAATAATTTTTTAAGTAAACAATGTAATGTTAATCATCATCTCAAACAATTTTTAAATAAATAATTTTTATATCTGTCTGTCGCTTACGTGTTCGACGTCGTTCCACGCCAGCCTCGTTCGCGGCGTAGAGGGGGAAATCAGCCTGAAATTGAACTGTAACGCAGAGACATCACTTTCACTGTGTCTATCAGTGCACGAACACCACTGTCGACTTTCACAGACAAAGAAATCCCCTGATTACGCCAAAGAAACCCAAACTCCAAACTACTTAGTTAGCTTTTCTGCTCCTCGTGACCCACAAACTAGAAATTCGTTGCAGGAAACCCATGGCTCATGGTGGCTACGGCAAGCGCCGGCTAAAGCCCTCCAGCCGTCGATCCAAGGACTTAGGCATGGCGAAGAAAGCTAAAGCCGTTTCTCTTAAAAACCAGATTCGGTCTATCGAGCGATTACTTAGAAAGGTCAAGCTCGGATATTTCTAATTTGGGTATTTGAATTGGGGCGTTTCGTCTGTGTAGCTTCTTTTCTATTCATTTTTCAGGTCTAAAGGGTCTAGTGCGGTTGAGAAATTTGTTCTGTATGGTTTTTTTCTTCCATAGAAAGTTAGAGTTTTGCATGCAACTTTGTTTATTCTATGGATGAAATTCTTAAGAAGTGACAATTGGTAATACGATTCTGATAAACTAAGATTCAAAGGAGAAGGGTAGCAATAAATTTAGTAAACTACAGATGAAGGGCAGCCCAATTTCATTTATCCTGAGTTTTAATACGTTAGCAGACAACCCCCCATGTGGAATTTTCTATCCAAACCTGAGGATTTGGCACTTAACTCCCAAGTGGCATCACAAAATTTTAGCAAGTTTATAGTAGAAAAATTGCAGCGTCCTTGTCTGCTAGCCTGTTGTCACTTTACTAACCTATATAGTTTAAAAGAAGTGACATTTCGGTCACATATTTTTGTTAAAATATGGATGGAAAAGAGCATAATGGGATTATTTGCTGACAGAGCACACTTCAGGGGCCGCACTAAGTAATTTTAATCCACTTGATTGTAAAGTAAAATCAAGCCAAACTAGAGAGGGTTTTTGTAATTTACTCTTAAATTTATTATTTATTATTTTGGTCCTGTCTTGCATTTTAGATAAAAAAATAAATAAATGGAATGGACAGCCCTAGGCTCTCATAGATGCTTATGATTCTGACCTTAGTTTAGCTAGTTGTTTCTTTTGAATGTGTGGTGAGTTTCAAGTTATGTTAAGAATTTGATTGTTTCTTGAAAACTGGCTTCAATTCTTCTCTCTCTCTCTCTCTGCTCATCTCTTCAAAAGTTTTAACTACATTGTTTTTTGTTCTTTCATGTTCTTTTATTTTCATGAAGAATTTGCCCCCTGACTTGAGAGAGTCACAAGCTCAAAAGTTGGAAGAATTGCAAAAGCAGCAGGAGATTCATACCCAGCTTGCTGCAGAACGCAACATATTCTTACATGATAGGAAGATAAAGTTCTTTGGTGAAGTTTCTTTCCTGACATGATTAACTTTAAACTTGATCAATTTCGTTGGATACAATTACATTGCCTCATTTCCTGACTTAGCTGTTAATTGTTCAGAGAGAAGAAAAATAGAAAGAAGAATTAGACGTCAAGAGAAACTGCTGCGCACTTCATCTTCCCAACAACAACCAGTGATCTCTGAGCAGCTTTCCAAGCTTAAAGAAGACCTTAAATATGTTATGGTGTGTGGTGCAATTTTCTTTCTTGATTTGTTTACACTTCTCTATATACTACGAGCAATGAGAGACATTGTAATTTTTAGTGGGTGAAAAAAGTGCACAGATACTAATTGGTATACAACATAAATTGCATTAATCTGATTCATAGTAATATCAAAATTTTATTTATAATAAAATGACCTACAAAGTTACAATTGCTTTATTTTGGAAACATTCAAATGGAACAAAGATGTTTGTAGAGTATCTGTGATAAAACATATTTAAGGCTTCCCTTGTATTCCCTTGATAAGCACTGTAGATTGAGACCAATTAAATCAAAGTACAGAGGCAAATTATTGTATATATTGAAAAGCTGTCTGCAATTCTCATTTTCTCAGCTTTCTGTTTTTTATTTCTTTAGAATAAGATCTGTCTGTAGTGTTTGCATCGAACTGATCTGGTTTTTTTTTTTTTTTTGTAGTTGGTAGTGATATTTGTTTCAGAATATACTTTATATTGAGAAAGATTACAGAGTAGAAGGATCAGGAATTCCTCTAAAAAAGAGAAAACAGTGAAGAAACAAAAAGAAGATATCAATGCAGAAGAGCTCTTGTAGTCTTTTGTATATCTAACAAAGAAAACCCTTTGCAAAATTCAACTTGCCAAAGCCCATTGTGAAGTGAGAAAACAGTCTTATCCCAAGATGAAGGTGTATGGCTGAATGCCTTCTTCTCCCTGGTGAGCATGACTCACCTTAAATGCTTTTCTACTACCAAAACATTAGCGGATAGGAAAAGAAAATCTCCTATTTTACTTGAGTAATTAATATAACCTTTTTGGGTCTTCATAGCCAGCTTCTTTGGTATGTTAAATGTTTTATTTATGTTAAAGATAGAATAATCGTAAGGTAGAACATATTGAACATTGAGCTTACTCAGAGGCTCTATCTTGTTTTTAATAATCTTCAGAAATCAGAACTAACAATTCCTGTCATATAAACTGCAGCACTTCCCCAAGACTGAAAAGTATGTCCCTTTATTTACTGGAGGTGATGATTTAGAGATAGTTGATAGGAGAAATAGATTGTGGAAGCAGATTGAAGCCAGATTAATTGCTGCTGCAGCAAGTGGTAAAGACTTAGAAGGTGTTTTCCTTTGACTTTGCTCCATAATATCGTATACAGGTTAATTTTAATGTGCAGATTTTCTACCAAAAAAAATTATTGAGCAGATTACCCTACTGCTATTTTAAATAATTTTTTTTGGGAGGGGGGGGGGGGCTATAGTCTTCTTAGTTTTAGCTTTCAAGATGTTGCCTTCTGTTATGCAATTTAAGGATGTCTCAAATTTTAGACTGTACTGCTGTTCTTTTTATCTTCCCTGTCTTTTCGGTATAGACCTTTTTTAAAGGCAAATATCCCATGCAGAATAAGTTCTGACTCATTTATAATTAGGGTAAAATATTGATCTTGTTCAAAACAGCAGTCCAAGCAAAAGCTTTAACCTTAGAAGGAGGTTTAATCTTCCAAAAGAATAAGCCTTTTTCTTTGTTTGGGATTTTGTGGGTTTGTCACTACTTTGGACATTTTCTTTTCAACTAGATATTTTGGTTTTTTGGAAATAACTAGGCAAAAAAGCGCACTTGTTTTATAGTGTATACGGTTGGAACAAAATGCTAGAATATTTAAACATCAACATCAGCCTATGTTCTTGGTGTGGGACAAGATTAAGTTTGTTTCTTTGCTTTGGCTTAAACCTCTTGGTTTCTTCCAAGAGATAAATTTGACTGATTTGCTTGGGAATCTGTTCTAGAACTTTGATTAGGGTGGTTTTCTTGGTTTTATTTTCTTGTAGTATTTAGCCCTTTTCTTCTTTTGAGGATTGCTTATCCTCTTCTTGTGTACTATTCTTCCTTCTTTTAATAATATTTTCTTTTTCTATGGAAAAAAAATTAAAGTAAAATATAAAAGTCCCCTGGACTTTGGGTTCATATGTGATTTACCCGCAAAGTTTCAAAAACGTGGAATTGACCCCCTGAATTTCACAAATGGTACAAATAACCCACTACTAGGGGCTAAATGGCACACTGTGAAGAGTAACTTTTGTGTGTGATAGGATGGTAATTATCCCATTTGTGAAGTGGAAGGATTAATTCCACAGTTTTGAACCTATGGCATAACTCCCACATAACTTAAAGTTAAGAGGTTGTTGTATTTTAGCCTTGTAAATATTCTTGTATTTAATAATATGGTCCATCTCTATAGGACGTTTTTTCTCAAATATATACATTCTTTAGATTTTTCAACAAGATATAATATTTATGCTGCCTGTCAGCATACTGCTGCACTTTATCCTCTGATTGCTCGCTCTGTGTCCTTGGCATGGTTGGCTAAAATGGATTAAGACACTGTGACAGGTGGTGTTGACATACTGAAACTAATTATTTTTGTAATTTTGAATTAATTCAGCAGTTTGTGTTATTTTTTTAAAATATGGGTTTGTTAATTATCCAAGTAATTTGCTATTCTCTAGAAAAATGTCTTCATTTTGTTACTATAACAGAGACAGGCAGTGAGGATGATGGCCTTTTAGATCTGAGTGAAGATGATTTTTTTCTTGGTGGAAGTTCGAGCGATGAAGCTGATGCAGACGATGAATGGACAGATAAAAGTACAAGGTGAGTAGAGATGCTTTAAAATCTGTGCATTGTATTAATGTAAGTTGCTGCATGCTCTGCTGTAAGGTAAGTGAAAGAGATTCTAAAATGCCATAAAGAGTATCCCAATTGATACGTCTAATGATGTTTGATTATTTGGAAATGAAAAGAGTAATTCTTTAAAACTCCTGACATTATCTGTCTGTTTGTAAGCTAGAGAGAAATATCCAGCAGCATGTGCATGATATATCATACAATAACATCAACGCTTAAGCTTTTGTAAACTTGATATCTTTGGATGAACACAGCATCATCAAATATTCGTTGTTGCAGAGAGCAGGCTTCTAGTACTTCTGGCATAGCAGTGTCTGGCATGAGCAGTGATGAAAAAAATCAGGTATGCCGAATGAATGCTAATTGTATTTCGGAAATTTTCATAAATTGTAAATCATCAAGTACTTCTGTAATTGTTTTGATAACCTCTATCCATTATTGTAGAGGCAGATTTCTGCCAGAGCCTTGATGCCTCCTCCTCGCCATTCAAACAAGTTTTCAAGTTCAGTTTCTGCTCAACCAGGGTCTGGATCTTCTTCAGGTCAGAAGTCATTGGCGCAAAGAGCTGAGATGTCCACCTCCAGCAACACATCAAATAGCAGAAGTAGCTCAGACTTTAAAACTCAGGGATCCTCCACTTCAGGGACAGGTCATGGTAGTAATCTAAGCTCCAACTCTGATGCTCATAAACCTCGGCAGAAGAGAAGACATAAGAAAAAAATAAAGAAACAGGTTCTTAGTTGCCATCTTTGTTGTTTTTCCTTCTTTCTAATCTACTTTTTCGTATTGCGTGTCTTACAATTACCTTGGCTGTTTGTTCTGAATTATTTTCTCTAGGATTTTATAGGTCCTGTAAGAGACATCTTAGGAAGTGGAATTCCTTTTTCTTAATGTTGTCCTGTGTAAAATTTGATCTGAACAACTTTATACAAAACTCTCAGGAGTTCTCTGGGTTCAAAGATGATGCAGAAGCACATGAAGTAGATAATCATTCACATGATTAATACATAAACTCTGGTGGATGCTCTAATTACAATAAAATACTACTTGAACTTTTGGAATTTGTCTCTTGACAATGGAATCATCATGTCGATGCTGTGTTGTATAAAATGTTTGAATTGTTTCAACATTCGAGCACAACGAAATAAATTGCAAAGCAGGACTGATACAAGGGAAGGTATTGGTTTTTTGTATCTTCAGTTATTGTGAGTCCCAATAAAGTTTAAAACTGGAACACTTGACAAGCCATGCTATCCAAACGACATGATATAGAGTTTCCAGCATGGGAACTGAAACAATGAGGTGTAATTTTCGGAAGTTCTTAATTTTTATCTTTAATGCTCAACCAAGGTATGTGCCTACTCGCAATGCGCCGAGCTATTGTTTTCACCATTCTCAGTTTTAGCTCGTGCTATGTGTTGAATGCTACAGTGCCCTTTGGAAAAGGCAGAATGGGAAGCGGAATGCAGAAATTATGAAGCCATGGAGGAAATAATAGTTTCTTGTTGGCTTTCTTCCGAGGCCCTTATTTAGGCCTTCATAGATCAGGTGTTCTTATGCGGAGTACTCTTCTAAGAAAGATTATCTTTCAATACAAAGACGGCTCAAATTTACTATCAATATGTTATGTGTTAGCCGTTTGTGCACGAACTAGATGTCTTTTTTTTTCATGATTAGCTTATTGAATCGGTCCCCCTTCATCATATTGTATGCAATTCTTATATTTTCTCTGATTGAAACATATTGTTTGTTCTTTGGTTGCAGATATGGTGACTAAATTGAGCGTTGGCATGAGGAATAGCAAAATAGCTTCTTCACATTCATTTTGATGTTTACAGTTGCTTTACCTGTAGATAGTTATCTTGTCATGGATGAACGGCCGAGTTGCACTGCTAGTTTTCATGATTATCTTATTTGTTATTGACTTGTTAGATTAGAATGAGTATGCATTATTGTAGTCTCACCTTAAGTCTCCATACTTTTGGAATATAGATATAGATATAGAAGTCTTTTTTTTGTATTGAAATAGTGGGTTCTGGTAAAAAAACAAAAAAATTGTGGGTCCCAAAATAGAAGATTGTATCTTTCTCTTTTCATATTTGAAGGAAATTGAAAATGTAAGAAATTGTGGGATTCAAATCTGTGGATAGAGTGGGTGCATATATCATACTAGAATTAAAAGATTTGTCCTCACAAATCAATCAGGCAGCAAAAAGATCTACATTTAGATTTATAGCTTAATATGCAATATTAATGATGAATTTCACTTTAATGTCATTATTTCATATTTATCGCATTATAAGGGTAACATACTTTATGTTGATATATGAATTTTACCTTTTTTAATGCATTGTTTAGATGCATGGAGAAGGGAAAAAAAAAAAAAGGAGGGTTTATCTTTCTAGTTTAGTTTATTTTATCATAGATGACCCCTTTATTCCTCCATTCTCCTTTATGGAAATAGAGCAAAAAGTGATAGAAATTGATTTAAAACTGAGCTTCAAAAATTATTTGACCTATCATCTTTAAATTTGAGCAGATCAAATTAAGATATTATTGTCTTACATTAAACCACTATTTCTTGACTAAATTGGTTCCTAACTGTCAATTCATTGGATTATTGCAATCACGGAAATTAAATTGTTATTATTGCGTTGGTTTGATTGATAATCAAGTTATAGAAAAGGATTTATTGTAAAGTGTTCACCTCATCATACTAAGGGGTATTATTAGAATCAGCTAAATTTGGCTTTTACAATTTGACTTAAAGAATGATTTAGTGGAGCTTAGTGTTTGTTTGACGTACCAAAAAAAATCAGTAAATCAGTTTTTAATTTATTGATTTAGTTAAATAGTTCTTTTTCATATTTTAGAGGTGTTTAATACATTAACTTTTCGGATAAAAAAATTTTTTCTTTTAAAAGTCTATTTTAAACCATTTATAACTTATTAGAATAGAGTTTTTTTATTATTTTTTTTAATTCATCTTTATCTTTTTGATTAATTAATAACTTATGTCTTAATTAATTAGAAATCTTCATTTTTAATATTTTTTTTAATATCGTATTATTTTTAATATTTATATTTTTTTCACAAAATTAAAGAGGACAAAAAAATTCACATATTATTATATATTTTGTATATGTTAATTAATTCAATATAAATAAATTAAAATATGTAAGTAAATAAATAAATATATGATGTCATAAAATATAATTTAATTAAGTTTTAGATAATTTTATTTTTATTTTAAATATTTTGATTGCATTGATATCAAAATAAATATAAATTAATTACTCCATATATTATCTAATCATATTTACATATCATTTTATGTCATTTTATATTTATAAGTTAGTTCAACAGTCAGTCAACTTATCAACTAACAATTAATTTATCAGTTATCAATTAACTTTTTAGTTATTTATGTGAAACAAACTCATAATCTTTTGATTAATTATAATTATATTTGAATTATAATAATGTTCTAAATTGATTTTTCATAATTCACATTGATGACTCGATGGTATTACAAATTTTATGATTGGAAATAAATGAGAGAGAGAGAAAACACTTCGCTTAAAATATTAATATGCCGTGTTAAAGTTTTAACTCATTCTTTTTCATGATCATACTCTTTCTAATTTCTTCAAAGTGAGATTTTATTATTTCTTTTTTTTTTTTGTTAAATGCATTTTTTTTGTCTTTGTTAAAGTACATTAAGTGATTTTCATCCCTTTAATTCATTTTACTCAATTTTCATCGTCTTAAATATTTGATTTGTCTAGATTGAGTTCAAATTAAGTTTCTATCTAAATATCAATAGAAGTTACTGATGTGGCAACTACTTATCTAATGTGAACTAAATTAAAGCAGTGCTAATTTATATTTGATTTAGGATAAAATAATAAGAAATAGTTTACAAACAAAATGCCAAGAAAATTAAGGGTTCCAAAACCTTGGAGACATGAAAATACCAGAAAGCAACACCTGTAAAATAAGTGAAAATTCCTTTGTTTGCTGTATATTTATTGTTTAATTACAAAAAATGTCTTGTTTTTTTAAATGTTCCAATGCAAGACGCAAGTACAAGTGGGGTACCATCCCATTCATTAAATATTTAAATGTTAATTCAGTAGGGGCACCTCTCCATTCATTAATCGTTAATTTGAAAATGCTTGTAAGAGATTAGTCGAAAACTTTTTCTTTAAAATTAATTTTGGATAAGTAAATAAGCAAAGATGATTTTTAAGAAGTCAAATTTAAGGTCTCATTAGAATGTACAATTTAATTTAATTTGTGTGGCAATACGAACTTATAAATTTTAATATCATTAACAGTAAACATGTAATATAATTAGTAAGAATAGTATATCCTTGATCATTAAGATGTAAATTTGATTTGTGCGGTTGAGTGAATTGATCAATTTAATAAAATTTGTAATGTATATGTGATTAAACGAGAATAAAGTTTCCTAAGTGAACCAGTATACTCCATTCTCATTTGTGGTGAGAATGCGATTGGTGTAGTATTATGGAGACCACTAAATTATAAAATTGGTTAAAATATTTTATTACTCGATAGTTTTATTCAATTTTTAATAAATTTTTATATTTTAAAAATTTTAAATTAAAATTTTATATTATTTTTTATTTTTAATTAGATATTTTTTATTATTTTCCTTATTAGATTTTATTAACACATATGTGACTAACACTTTTTTTATGTAGTTTAACAACTGTTAATGTAAAGTTACTATATAATTTTTATTTATATTTAAATGACAATTAACTTAAGAAAAATTAAGATATTTGTCTCTCATTTCATAAACTATTAATAGATAATTGTTTATGTGAATCAATTGCTAACAGAATTTAACAAAAAAAATGACAATGAGCATCTAATTATAAATGATAAATAGGTATAAGGATTTAATTCAAAATTTTTTGATAGAAATGAAAGATTATTTGTTTGTCACTTTATAAAATGTTAATAGATCATTGTTTATATGAACCAATTGTTAACAAAATTTAATTGAAAAATGATAATGAATATCTAATTATAAATGAAAAATAAGTATAAAAATTCAATTCAAAACTTTTAAATTATAGAAATCTGATTAGAAATTAAGTGAAATTATAAAAAGTAATAAATAATTTAACCTATATAATTTGATTTAATGTGTGGTCAAGTAAATTCTCAATCTTAATGTCATTAATAGTGTATATGTAATAAGTGTAAGTAAAATTTCTTAATGTGATATATATATTGTTATATGAGAAAATCGATTCGTCCTGGATGGACACGCGATGAGCCTAAGAGCGACAAAAGGATCGATCGGAAGAACAATCCGGATCGCTACGCCTTTAATCTGTGTCGCAAAAGCGACCCCTCGACTTGAACTCATACCCGACAAAACGAGTTCGACTTATCCTTCCTGATGATGTACACAACTCCGGATTGTGCGATTCGGTTAGCAAGGTGCGACTAGCGACATAAGGCTTGTCAGACAAAAGACCAAGTCATATCCTATCCCAACGGATAAATGGAGCCCGCTTGCAGAAGATAATCTGCAGTAGCCAAAAAAGAAGATTTAGTATATATTTTTTGTCTTGTACATTAAATGTTGATGTAACATATTTACTGCACATGTAATTACTATTATAACCTCCTTTTCTCTATAAACATGAGAAGGGAGCCTCCTGTGAAGGAGAGAGATGATCTATGTCGAAACTCTACTAAAACAGAGATTGAATACTGTAACTTTGTAGAAACACCATCACAATAACACGCTACTATGGACGTAGGGTCCGGTGATATTCGGATTTGGCTGAACCACGTTAAAATGTCGCGTCTTTCTATTACTCTTCCCTTCATCTTTGTTTATTTTGTTGTTTTGTCGTGCTTGAACTAGACAAAGGTCAGAGATCTCGTAAGAATCCCCTCGTTGGTCGGAGTTTGGCTCAATACCAAAATCTAACATCAACATTTTGGCACCGTCTATGGGGATCTCACCTGTTCTAGTTCATTTTTTGCTGTAATGGCCAAGGGAAGAATAACTAGAGCTTTGAATACGCAACCCAGTCTTCCAGAGGGTCATGTCTCAACAACGGATTCTTCCACTGCTCCTGTCATCAGCGCAACCGTTGCCTTCCTCCCGGCCAGCCTTGTTCCACCAACCGTTGTTACCAATGGAACGGATGGCGTGCAAACCTAGCTCTGACGCTAAGAGAAGCTTGAACACATGATGGAAGAACTGACTAAAGTAGTCACGTTGTTGGCACAAGGTGTGCAAAGACAGGCTGAAGCCTCAATGTCCGTGAATGTTTTCCAGCAACAGCAAGCTCAACATTTGGGCAATCCTAACCAAACTATTTCTCCAGCTTGTTGCTCACAAAAGCAGATCCCTGGTCGTGACCCTCGCAACAATGAAGATCAAAGGACCCAGCGATCGTCCAACTAGCACTCGGGAGGACGAGATCCATTAATCAGAGAGTTATTTTAGAAGATAACTTAATTGGAGGAATGTCTTCAGACTCCGAGTGATCGAGCTCGCTATAAGGAACGGTCACCACTCTCCGAGGAGATCAAAGCTTGAACTCTCCCTCTTAAGCTCAAGGTCCCCACAATTTCGTTGTATAATGGGGATTCCAATCCTGATAATCATCTGGACGCATTCAATGTTCAAATGAATTTGCAAACAACTGACCCCCTAATCAAATGTCATGTATTTCCGGCCACATTAGGAGGTGTACCCCGAGCCTGATTTAGAAGCCTCCCAGCTCGTTTAATTGGTGGTTGGGAAGACTACCAGCAGAAATTCATCAGCCAGTATCAAGCACTGAAGAGAAAACTTGTTCCCCCTTGCCACCTCGCTATGGTCTTTCAGCACAAGCACGAGTTGTTAAAGGACTATATTACCAGATTCAGACTCGAAGCTAATTCGATGGAGAATTCATCTGAAGAAACCATGCTGGCCACCATCTCCGTGGGACTCTGCAAAGATGAAAAGTTATGCAAGAGTCTGTACAAGTCCCTGGTCAAGGACCTCATCGAGTTCTATGAGCGAGTTGCTAAGCAAATCAAGTGGAGAGAGACCTTCGGCTCGAAAAGGTCTGATAAGAAGGATGAAAAGGTCAGCTCCTCTCAGGGCAAGAAGAGGAATGACACAGGATAGGGTGATCACTCTATCGAGAGGATAGCAAAGAAGTCCAAAAGGTCCAAGAGTGAGCGACCTCAGCATTCAGACCATTGCAAACAGTATAGCACCCTATCGGATTCCCAAGATAGGATTTTCATGACGGAGAGGGACATGGAAGACCTTGGGGTGCCCTTGCCCTCTAGGATCCCTTATAGACGGAGAAATCATGAAGAATTCTATGCCTATTACAATGAAGCTGGTCATGGTACTTTAAATTCTCAGGCTCTCAGGGAGGCAATTAAAGACCTGATCAGGAGGGGATGTCTAAGGGAGTACATGATGTAACCCGCAAGGCAGCAACCTCAGCCTTCTCAATGTAATACCAGCCAAAAGCTGTGGGGCTCGGTCTGTATTATACATTGACAATGTGTTGTAAACTTCGGAAGGAATGTAAATATCTTTTCCTTTGCTTTGTTGAAAATTGAAAGCCAATTAGCCTGACGTTGTCATTTTTCTCTCTTTGCTCTGCATTTTGTTTCCAAGAATTGGTAACATCCGCAACTTGCATGCGGTCAACTCCCCCAAAGCTTCTTGGGTGACCTTATGCCAACTGCGGCCTTTGGTCCGGTTGAGGCCCCCCAGAGCTCATTCCAAAGAAGAATTGACGAACACTTAACCAGTGTAGCTACGGGCTCGCTGAGGCATGGAGATACTCAAAATAAACTTACTTAATCAGCGTAGCTGCGTGCTCATTGAGGTGCAGAGGCATTAAAAAACACTCGTTATGCTAGCATAGCTGCATGCTCACTGAGTTTCGAAGGCACTAAAAAACACTCACTTTGCCAGTGTAGCTGCGTGCTCACTGAGGTGCGAAGGTACTAAAAAACACTCACTTTGCCAGCGCAGCTGCATGCTCACTGAGGTGTGAAGGCACTCTTAAACACTCAATACTAGCATGGCTTCGTGCTCGCTGAAGCGTAGGGAATTGATGAATTGATTATTCACCTAAGGCAACAAAATCGTTTTATTTCATAGCTTGCGTGCGACTAACCATTCGCAGCTCTCATGCGATTTTCTGGTTATGAACAGTACGACCACAGATTCAACAAGCACTCATGTACACGAGTGTTCTGTCTAAAAATGTTTAGCCGATTGGTTATCTATGCGAATCAACACAAAACTCATACATGTAGATGAAATGACAGTTTTGGGAGAAGACTTTGACTGACCAGAAATCTAAGAGTCTCAACTCCCAGCCTGCAGTGAGAGCTGAGAGTTAGGGGCTTATGTTATATAAGAAAATCAATTCATCCTGGATGGACACGCGAGGAGCCCAAGAACGACAAAAGGATCGATCGGAAGAACTGTCTGGATTGCTACACCTTGGATCTGCGTCACAAGAGTAACCCCTCGGCTCGAACTCGTGCCCGACAAAACGAGTTTGACATATCCTTCCTGATGATGTGCACGACCTCGAATTGTGTGATCCAGTCAGCAAGGTGCGACTAGTGACATGGGACTTGCTAGATAGAAAACCAAGTCACACCCTGTCCCAATAGACAAATGGGGCCCGCCTGCAGAAGATAATCTGCAATAGCTGAAAAAGGAAATTTAGTCTATATATTCTGTTTTGTACATTAAATATTGATGTAATATATTTACTACACATGTAATTACTATTATAACCTCCTTTTCTTTATAAATATGAGAAGGGAGCCTCCTGTGAAGGAGAGGGATGATCTATGTCGAAACTCTGCTAAAACAGAGACTGAATACTGTAACTTTGTAGAAACACCATCACAATAACACACTACCGTGGACGTAGGATTCGATGATATCTGAATTTGGCAAAACCATGTTAAAATCTCACGTCTTTCTATTATTCTTCCATTCATCTTTGTTTATTTTGCTATTTTACTGTGCTTGAACCGGATAAAAGTCAGAGATCTCGCAAGAATTCTCTAATTGACCGGAGTTTGACTCAATACTAAAATCCGACATCAACATGTATAATGTATCATAATAATTATCTCGTTACATCTAATGAAAATTTGTATTAATAATGAATATAAATGTTGTAAAAAATAGATTTAGGTCAAATTTATAATTATGATGTATG
>JANHAO010017257.1:0-14059 GCA_026873985.1 Saraca asoca
TAATATTCAAATCCACAGATCGCTTAGTCATAGATGCAATAGAGCCCAATCAAATTGACTCTAGGGCACCTATATTCGACTAACAGCAAGTCTGTATCACAGCAAGCTCGTTGCTCAATCTTGTAACAATCCTGTTGCTCAGCGAGGTAGCAAGCTCGTTGCTTAGTGAGGCAGCAAGCTTATTGCTCAGTCCCGCAGCAAGCCCGTTGCTCAACGAGGTAGCAAGCTTATTGCTCAGCCCCGCAACAAGCTCGTTGCTCAACGAGACAGCAATCTTGTTGCTCAGCCTCACAGTAATCTTACTACTTAGCCTCATAGCAATCTTATTGCTCAGCAAAATAGCAATCTTGTTGCTTAATGGTTGAGGAATTTGCACTCTTGGCCCCAATTTTTGGGATATGACTTGCTCTGGATGTACCGACGGGGTAGGTCTCGCACCGTCTTACCCCTGGATGAATCCTTGCAATGGTGGAATGAAAACTCACTATTCAAAAAATGCTTTTTTGGCCAATCATTTGTAAATTACATTAATTCATACAACTTCGAGATTGTCATTGATTTTAAGAAGATGTTACAGGATTAGAATATGGTTCTAATGGAGGGCTCTGGCTCTTGGCTTGCGATTTGCTGAGCCTATTAAGCTCATTGCTCTGGCGGTCTTACCACGTAATCCTGTAGTCGGCCTCTTCTGATGAGGTCTTCAATGGCATCTTTTAGTACCCGACATTCTAAGTTAGTGTGTCCAGCCTCATTATGGTAAGTGTAAAATCTGCTTGGATCTCTGAACTTAGTGGGCACTCTCATTGTTCTGGGCCTTCCAAAGTCTTCATTGTGCCTTTCTGTGGCAAAAATTTTATCCTATGTGTTTGACAAGATGTTGTACCTTTTGAAGCAACCTCCAGGTCGTTAGGGCTTTACCTTCTTCATGAGCTAAGCAGTGGGGTCGTGACTATGACTCTCATTGTTCCTCTTTTTGCTTATGGTGAGACCACTGGTGTTTGCTTTTTATCTGGGTTCCTCCATTCAAAAGGTTTCTTTCCATCTTATTTGTTTGGTAGCTCGCTCATAGAATTCATTGAGGTCTCAAGCTAAGGACTTGTAGAGGCTTTTGTATAGCTTTCCATCTTTGTGAAGTCCCATTGAGATGGCTGTTAAGAGGCTTTCCTTTGAACGATTCTCTATAGAGTTAGCTTTATGCCTGAATCTAGCTATGTAATCTTTCATTGACCAATATCGAGCAAGGAGGTGTGAGCTGCCTCTTCAGAGCTCAATATTAGTCAATGAATTTCCTTTGGCATTCTTCCCAGTTACTGATGTTATGAGCTGGGAGGTGTCCGAACCATGCCCGAGATGTTCTTCCTAATGAAAGACATGGCATTTCACCGGAGGTCAGTTGTTTGAAGGTCCATTTGGATATTGAACACATCCAAGTGGTCACTCGAGTCGTTGTTCTTGTTATACAGTGGGATCACAGGCACTTTAAGTTTTTGTTGGAGAGGTTGCATCTTGATCTCTATAGAAAATGGTGAGCTTTCTTTATAGTAAGGTTGATTACTTTGAGGCCTTGGGCACTCTTCTAGCCTTTTAAGCCTTTGGAGGACTTCCTCTATTATCAGGTTCTGTGTTTCAAGCTAAGGGGTGGAGCTTTCTACTCGTTGCGAGTCCTCCAGTTGTTGACTATCATGATCTTCATAAGTTTCCTTCTAAGCCTTTTTAAGAAGCTGCTGGAGTTGTGTCATGATTTCTTCTTGTCTTTGTGCATTTTGGGCTTGTGCCTATACCAATACGTTAACAGTTTCAGCTAACTCTCTTATCATATTTTTGAGCATTGTCTGGGGCTGGCCAGGCGTTTACACCTCTTCAGTTTCAGGGATAGCTGCAAAATGGTGGTGAGCCTCCATGACTAGAGCGTCAGCTGTTTGGAGGACTGGAGTGGTTGAACTCCGAGTGGTTCTACCTCTTGCCATTGTAACTACAGTGGCGAATGCATTGGGAAAACAGATGCAGGAAACAGTTGGGCCCTCCTTCTAGTGCCAAAAATGTTAATGGTGGAATGTGGTTCGTGTAGGGAGCCTAAATTCCTGTCAACGGGTGTGTGTAGTTTATGTGCCCCAAGTTGTTTCCTGATCTGAAAGGAGTACAGACTGGAAAATGATGAAGGTGGTAAGGAGGAAGAAGGATAGCAGAGGCCTACTATGTTTTACATGGCTCAGTTAAATCTGGGTGATATCGGACTCTATGTCCATAGTGGAGCTTTTATTAATATCTGAAAAGAGATTTTTACAGAGTTTTGGTATACAAGTTTTCCAGCCTCTCCCTCCTCTTCTAATAGTGCATCCCTATTTATAGAGGGAAGGAGAGTTACATACATTAATTACAAGTTACAGTTATGTTACATCAAGAAATAAATGTGAAAGACAAATAAACTCCTACAATCCGGCTACTGCAGGCTTCTTTCTGCAGGGTGGCCCCCTCTTATCAGCTGTGGACTAGCGTCTATATGTGTGTTTGCTACTCGATATTGTTTTATCATGCGAGATGTTTGCTATCCCAAGCTGGGATTCCCAGCCCGAGTTTGCCATGGGGGATCACTTTAGCAAGCTTTAGTGTCACTGTAGCATAGCGAACTCAAGTAACATGGTTGACTGCCTAGCGAGTTGGTCTCAGGATGACCTCGTTATGTTGCTTTCTGGCGGTGAGCGAGGTGAATCTCATTAGGTGTCCTCAACGAGCTGGGTGACTTAGCCTCTATCGAGCTCATGCTTGTTTTATTCTCTTAAGGCCCTTTTTTGCTTATAACAAACTCAAATTATAAAAATAACTGTAGATGCAAGTAATAACTAGACATGTACAAATCGGTTGGACATAACTCCAACCCTTAGGTTAATTGCATTTGTTTTGATTACACTTGTTTCTAATAGAAAAGTTATGACAAGCCAGCCAAGGTGCAAATGAATTAGTATTTTTGGTAAAAAAGATACCAATTTAACTTTCTTTGCTTTATGATCTTTCACTCATTAGTAAATAGTTCTTCTTATGAATGCCTCTGTTGTATATATGACAAAGTAAAATATGACCAAAATGCCATAAAGAAATGGCCAATGTGCCACTATAAAATGGACCAAATGCCATTGTAATGTGATGGCTTTCAATATAATCAATTAACAAACACAAATACTAACATAACAAAATATGGACAAAATACCATTCAATATATTAGAAGTAACATATAAGGTAGGTTCCATGAAAATGGACCCTAACACATAAAGGTTCCACTCTAAGCTATACATCAAAAGTTAGAATTCTCAAATGCTATACATTTAGTAGCAATTTCAAAAGATTGGACCACATCAAGGTATGGTTCCACCTTAAAATCAAAAGCTACAATTCTTAAAATATTCCACTAAAGTGGACTACAATAGGAAAAAAAACCTCATTTCCTAACATATGCAATTATGATTTGTTTAATAGGCGATCCTCATCTTGTCTAGTAGCATGCTCCATTTCACTTGTGGCAACCAACAAGCTTACTTTAGTAACATATTTTTTGCCCTTAAAAAGAAGGAATGTAATTGGTAGTATAAGAAAATGATTGCAAAATATGTAATTTACACTTTTCATTCTCTTATCACCCTTTTATTTTGGTTTGCTTGAGGCAGCACTTGACATAGGAGTAGAGAATGGTTAAGTTGCAATAAGGTAAATTGGTTGGCTTGTTGTAAGTTGATAGTTAGTAATAATAGAAAATCATTAAGTTATAGTAGCAAAGAAGCCTCGAGATGCAACAACAAAGAATCTAGTCAGTTGACTTGTAGCATTAGGTGGTACTATGTTTGAAGCAATTGGCTGACTTGTCAGATTGGAGTTTCTGATAGCTAGGACCTACAGGCTCTAGCATTGTGACCAAGGTGCCACACTTCCCACACTTTATTTTCCCCTCTTACTTATCTTGCGGGATTGGCTACTTTTTTAATTTTTCATCAAAGGTGGTGCTAAGCCACATGTTTATCCCATTAATAGGGTATACAATTAGTTCATAATAAGCAATGTAAGCTTTCTTCCTAAAATAAGATGGTATGTAATTTTCTGACATCTTAGAGCAGAAGTGAATGCAACTTATAACATGATAACAAAGAATGACAATCAATTGCCATTTCCTACAACTGCATTCCTCCATGTCAATATCAACCACTAACTTAGTACTTCTATTAATAACAACCTCAAATTTTTTTACCCTCACCTAAAAAGGAATCCATTTGGCAAATTTGGTTATTTCTTTGTCAAACCTTTTCTTAATATTAGGAAGCAAAGAACCTTTAAATTTTTGAATTTCTTTCTATTTTCAACCTATTTAGTCATTAAGTAAGTTCTTATTTCTTCTAACGTAGTCATTATCAACTTTTCTGTAGCATCCAAAATGACGTTATTGAATGTTTTAGACACATTATTAAGCAAAATGTTACATTAGGATTGGAAATTAAACCTAGATTTGCTCCAAAACCTTAGGGATTCTGAGTAGATCTTTATAAGCATCATCACTTACTTTATGGATCTCCTTTATCACCCTTTCACATTATTGAAGGTATGTAGCTTTAACTACCTTTCACATAAGATCTTTCAAGTGAGAACTAAGGTGAAGTTTCATTAAATTGTTATACAAATGTCTTGCACAAAATCTGTGGTTAACTTCTGGCACTAATTTCTTAAATGTTGGCAGTAATCCCTACAACCTTCCATATCAGATCTTTGAAGTTAATGATACATTTTACCTACAACCCTTTGTCAAACTCAAGAATTAACCAAAAAATTGCCTATAATAAGCCTGCAAGTTAGGTAAAATTGTTTGCATGCATCAAAACATACATATAACTTCTAAAAATTAGGCAACAATGGTCTAGGTTGTGTAAAAATAACATCCTCATAACCTAATGGTCTTTCAACTAGTAAAAGGGTTAAGGATCTAAGATTTGACCTTCTTATCTCTTGATGATAATCAACTGACCTCCTAAATTATTCCTCAAAAGACCTATCTACTTCACTTAATGCATGCCTATTTGCTCTATATGCTTTACACTTGTTGATCATAGCATTCCATTTGGTACATGCATTGTCAGTAATATCTTTCAACTTAATCTTAGAATTTTGCTTGATGGTTTTCTCAATTGTTTTACTCAACCATTTTGAAGTTAACAATTTGACCCTAAACTCTTTGTTGCATGTGTTCTCATCAATGGGTTTCTTTAGCTACCAAGTTTTTTCTTCTCTTAGCTTTCTTGCAAGTGTGTACCAAGTACAACCATCTTTACACATAACCCTCACTCTAACTTTGTGACAGGTTTTAACCTTTAGTGCCCTACTAGTAGGCACAACATATGTTGCAATGGTTTCCTTAAATTCATCACGAGTTTTAAAGATTGTACCTACTTTCCACTTGTACTCAGAAATGTCTGCCACTGGTCTAAAGATATGATACTTGATTATTTGCACCACATCCTCTGCTTCATCATCTTCCTCCTCTATGACTATATAGCTATCCATAGTCGGCTTCTAACTCCATTCCATCCATCTCTTCTTCTTCATTATCACCTCAACAGTTGTTTTTGAACTTGATTTATTTTGCATTGTATTTCTTCTTATAAGCAACTTCTTCCTTACACCAATTTGTTGAAAAAGCTCAGTTGGTACCAATGCCAATGATGATTCAACTTTTTTAAAACTATCATTGTCTGACATTTCCTCTTTATTGCCATTACTATGAATTTTAAGTGCACTATCTTCCTCCTCTAATTCCACATCCTCTTCATCAACATTCTCATTGTCTTCCCTTACCTTTTCCCTAGCCTCGTTATTACATTTCCTTTATTCACTTATCACATACAACTTTACCATTCCATAAACAACTCTAATTTAGGCCACATTCATAGCATCAATGTCATTCAATATAGGTTGTAGCCCTTTGTCTAAAGAAGTCCCATTAAGTTTGTACCATAGCTCCTTCTAGCTTTTATAGCCCTTTCTTTCAACTAAATCCTCAATTTCAAAAAACCCCTAATAATCATAGTGACAATTATCCTAATATTTAATTGAATCATTTACATAGTCTTTCTTATGTAAGTTCATAAATCTACCACCATGATATATTTTTATATTAAAGTAATCAATATTTACCTGTAAAAAGAAAATAATGTTAATCTCAATTTGATGTTAAATTTTAGTTGTAGAAGCAATATCATGATTTAGCTTACATAAATTAATCAAGCCAACTGCAACATAAAAGTGCAGATTGAAAATTAAAAAAAAATTATGATATGATATAAATTAACTAGATAATGGACAATAATGGAATGCTTTCCTTTTGCATTTAATACAAGCAATAACCTAGTTTCACAATATAATGTTTAAAACATTTGCATCAGTAGATTAGTAACTCCAGAGAACATTATGATAAATTGCATATATTGTTGTATAGGGGAAAAACATATTTTAAGACATATGTGAGTTTAGGATATGAAGCAGAACCTCAACATCACATGAAGAAATTAAATTCATATCTCTTTCAAATGATGAGACATAATCAAAGCCATAAGATCCTTATGAATTGACAAATATAAGTTACAAGGAAAAATAGAAAAAATATATGGTGACATTTAAATATGAACTCAGTCAAAGATTTCATTCAAAACTTCATTTCCAAATATTCTTTTAAGCTAACTTATAATGTGCTCTATATAATCCAAACCGAAAAGAAGGCTTGCAAAAGAAATGAAAATTGACAAAGTATCTAAACTAATATAACACATGATTTGATATATTACCAATTTTCATTATTACCCAATCTGGTCCTCCCAATTTTACTCTTACTAAGTAAAGCATATAATTGATATAGGAAAACTCTCATTTTTATTGGGGAAATGTAAGAGAGATAGAAATTGTTATTATTTTGGACCTATTACTCTTAATGTTATCTACCACAGGCTTAGAAAAATCAAAGGAAACCCATCTGTTTTAGTGATATGAATCATTAAGAACTATGGACAAAAGTCAAAAGAAAGATAAACATAAAATTATCCCCACCATTACTATCAATAGAATCTATTAGCCTAGATCATTCTAAGCTACATATTTTCTTTGATTTTAATGTTGAAAAATAATTTCATATAACAATATATTTTAGTGTTTTTTGATTTATTATTTTACAGGTTCAAAGATATTTGATTCAAGTCTTAAGAGATCCAAGATTAGTTCTAGGATTTACTTTGTTTCAATAGGATCTTTTGTAAATAAGCTCAAATAATGTTTGATCAAGAACTATTAATTAATTAATGAGACAGAAAGAATCACTTGAAGAAAAATGAAGCTTTATAAAATTGTTTTTTATGTCATGAATCGATGTACACATCAATGTGTTGAAGAACTTGTGAAAAGTTGATATCATAATCAATGTAACACCGATGCATGAAGAAAATATTTTTTATTGAAGGTTTTGAAAAATGGGTACTTTGATGTGATGATCGATGTGAAGGCTATAAGCAAAATACTACACTTCGATTACCACACCGATGAGTTAGTAATAACATACTATAATCATTGTGTTAATCAATGTAATATTGAAAATTAGTTATTCTTTTATAGACAGTTACAGCAGTTATTCAAGCCTAATTGCCTTCAGTATATAAATAATCCTTCACAGTTTTTCTTCAGATTTTAGTGTGAAAAAGTTTGATTAAGAGCAAAACATGATTTTCTCTCTATCTCATCAATATTTCTGAGATTTTCCTTAAGTCTTCTGATCAAGGTTCACCTGAGGTTATTATAGTTTGTTTGAGATATTCATCTCAAACTCTGGTACTGTAATTTCAATTCTTTTCTTATTCAATTTCGTTTATTTGAGATTTCTAGGTGTTAGAAATCTGTATAGGTTTAGAAAAGCCTGTTATAATTCTTCTACGTTAGTAAGAAGCCTATGAATTTCTTGTGTGTTAATTGTAAAGATTGGCATTTCAAGGGCCTGTCAATCCTAATAATTTTGTTTTCAATTTGATAGGTCTTTCGATTAAGAAAGATCAAGTGAAGTAGACTTCAATTGCCATTTTAATTCAAGTTGAACCACTTTAAAAACTTGCATCTTCAATTTTCTTCTCCTACTTATATGTTAATTGGTCTTATTGCAAATCTTTAACTTTCATCATCTTTATAATTTTTGAATATCAATTTTCTACACACTCTATCAAAAGTAACATTGAATTTCATAAAGGTGTATATAACTTCCCCAATGGGAAAAAGGGTAAGATCCATTTATTTCCATAAACTAATATCTTTACTAGGACGGTCAGTTGATATCAGAGCATTGGCTCTTGATACACCTTTGAGTAATAAAAAAAATGGATTTAGACTTACCTATCTTCTCTGATGGCTCATCCTTGAACAATCCACCTCTCTTTGATTATGAAAATTTTAGTTTTTGGAAATTTAAATTCAAGATTTTTATTAAAGCTATAGATATTGAAATGTTAGAGATTTTAGAATTTGGCTATGAATATCCTATAATTCTTGTCAATGGAATTTTTGAACCAAAATCTAAACTTTTGTGGTCTAATGAAGAAGAAAGAAAACACTCACTTGCCTCTAAACTTAAATGGATTATTGTGAGTACACTACCTGCTAATGAGTTTTCAAGAGTTTCAAAGTGCAAAATAGCAAAGGATGTCTTAGATACCTTAGGAAATCACCTATGGCTGTAGACTTGAGGCTGATAGTTAAAAAAAAAGGAATAACATTGTCTTCTGGCAAAGTATCAAAATTTAAAGGTTCAAAAGTTACCTACTTTTTACTACAGCTTTTATGTAAGTGATTTAGATGAGGTTAATACTTCTCATTATGAAACTTTTGGTGATCTTTATAATTCTGATGATGAATCTCATGAAATCCTATTGAACTGTGTATAAAAATGCATGAGGCATTGTTTAAAACTTAAGAAGAATTAAAGAAAGTCAATAAGGAACTAGAACAGCTGAAAATTAGGAATGAGGGTCTACTGAAGAGGATTGAGCTGACTAAAAAAGAAAATGTAGATTTGAATATTCTAGCTGAGAAATTAGTTAGTGAGAACAATGTCTGTAAATCATGTAAATCTTACAAGTGTGAAATAAAGAGACTGAATAAGAATTTGCAAGGTTTTTTAGACAATAGTGTAAAATTGAACAATATGCTAAATAGTTAGAGAGAATTCCAAAATAAAAAAGGCTTAGGATTCAAGCAATATAAAAAGAAAAGATTAAGCAGAAATCCGAAACAAATTACCTACTATTATTGTAATCACAAGGGCCACCATATTAGATACTGTCCATATAAAAAGGGAATATATGTATTGAAACCTAATGAAAAGTTGGTTTGGTTGCCTAAGGTATATTTGTCCAACTCAAATGCCACTATTGTAAGATTTAATAGAAGTTTTGTTTTTAATACTAATAAGTTTGGACCCAAATCCTACTGGGTATCAGCCAAGTTTATTTGACTTTAATTTTACAGGTTTATGTGAGAAAAGAGAAGGCAACTTTTTATTCAAAAGTTGCTTAATAAATTGTTATATACTTGACTATTCGGTTGTCATGGCTGATCAAATTAAAAATTTATAAAATCGAGTTGTCTAACTACTTGTAGCATATGGTAAACCCAGGCTGAACCCAAAGATCATTTATTAGATGATATCAATCAATTAGGAGCTAGAAATAAGGGGGTTGGCAGAAACTAAACTACAACTACACTAATAGAAAACATACAAAATAGAACCGAAAATAGAAATAAACAAGCAACTAGCCAAGGGAATTAACCTGAGATTAATGCTTCCTTGATTACTAAATGTTCGTTCAATTATTAATCATTTCTATGGCTTAAAATCACAAACAAAAATCCTTGAAAATGATTAATGAGTCTAATATGAACTCAGCCACAAACAATCCATAAAATCTCAATACATTGCATGGTTTCCTATCCTCTTCTAAAGGTGATTATCAAGATCTCGATAACCATATTAACATCTAAATTAAATGGATCCATTCAACTCAGATATCACAATAAAAAAAGAGAGGAAAGGATGAGAAATAACAAATAAATGAATGGAAAAATGATACCAGAATCTCAGCATTGATCTTCAAGTAACAGCCCCTTGGACTTGGTTACAAAGTTAGCCTTCCATTGAGATAGAAAAATATAGAAAAGAGGGGAAGAGCAAAAACTTGATCTCTATCCTGAAAATTACTCTAAAAACACACTAAAAACTGAATGAAAAATCTCTCCTCAAATGGCTTTTGCCCCGGGTAAAAGAAGAAGCAAGCTACATAGTAGGTAGATAGGTAATGATGGCTGGCTGGTGTAGTCTACTACTGCCATTACATGCTACACATTTTGTAGGCTACTTTCTATTTCTTTTCTGCTGACTTATGGGTCTCCAGCTGGCTGTGTGTTTGTTGGATCAAAGGATGGTGAAATAGGCTCAAGATCCATGTCAATTGAGGCCTTGAAAGTCCAATTCTGCAGAGCCCATTTTTGTAGCATTTCTAGCCCTAAATTGTAGCTCAATTTTGACATCCAATTTGATATCTTCAACTCTAGAAGTCTTCATAGGAATTGTGGCTTTATGTGTTAGCTTCCATTTGGGCTTTGTTTCATCTCATTTGGACCTCTATAGCTCAAGTTATGGCTTTTTGAATGCTTAGAGGTCAAGCTACCAAGGATAGGGTTGAGACAACATTTTGATTCTGAATTGAGCTCCAATTTTGCATGATCAATTGTACGTTCAGCTTTTGCAGTCTTCATGAAAGTTGTAGATTTATCTCTTAGCTTTCCTGTAAGATAAGAATCACATCAATTGGATAAGTGTAGCTTGAGATATATATAACCAGATTACAGAAACTACTCAAAATGGTCCATTATGCAGAATTTTGTAAATTGAATCCAATTGACATAAAATCATATATCCACACTAACACAGCTGAGATAAGTCATTTTTGGACCTTAAAATGTTAAGTGAGAGGGCAAATAGATGAGTGAAATATTATGTTATCAATACTCCCCTTTCATTTTTTGAATATATGCTTATTTTTTATGTTTACTGACTTAAGCTTAAGAGGTATTGCTAAATTTGTTTTGCAAGAATAGAGAAAGAATTTGAAACATTAAGTAATTTGAGGAAATCCTTTGATTAACATTTTAATAAAAATACTTTAGTAAAACTGAAATCTTTGGCACATTAATCAATTTGGTAATTGATGTATTTCATCCAGCATTTTATTTACTTCGATGTTTAAATTGATGTATGAGTATTTTCATCTTAAAGCATCGATATATACTTCAATGCAACCTATTTTTCAAAGTTTCGATAAGGCTGAAAACCTTTTTTTACTGGATACACCGATTATTAAATCGATGCTATTAACAATAGTCATAAACATATCGATGTTATAATCGATGCACATATGAATACTCGATGAATAAAATCATATCCAAATTGATGTATTAGTAATTTTAAGCTTCTACATCGATGTACATATTGGTTCACCACAAATAATATAAATACCCACACCGAAGTTTGTCCAATTTACAACAGTAACCTGAAACCCCTATTCATCTTTCTCTCAGCATCACTTCTCAATATTCTTAAGAATTTTCACTTTCTAACTGATTTTCATCAAAATTTTTACAAAAATATCGAGAAAACCTTTCTCCTTCACTTTCACTAATCAATTTCTCCCAAAATCGCTTGAAATCAAAATTCCTAAATTAACCTAAAACCCTAAAAAAATGGAAAATTGCACTCTTTTCTTCCACTCATCACATCAATAATTGCAAAGTGATTCAAAATGGCAGCAAGGTGCAAGGACAAATCCCCGGTCAGACCTAGTCAATTAGAGGAAGAAGAATCACTCTTCATGTCACAGAACAAGTATAAATCTTACCTTACCTTTGAAAGTAAAAAAGGTTGAACCCTTAAAATGTTTCAGTGACCTATTGATGAAAACAACCCTTTTGGCTCAGTTATTTGCTAAGTATAAGTTTAAAAAATTTCTGATTTTCAAAGATACAACTTATCCTAGACTAGTTAAGATGTTTTATGCTAACTTAACAGATGCCGATGGCAAATTATCGTGTTATGTGATGAAGAAGCACATTGTCATTGATCCTGATATTTTTGCAAATGAATTCGAAATGAATAGTTCTATGCCTAAGCTAACTGTAGGATCCTTCAATGAATATAGTAAGGATTCAATAATTAAAATGTTGTTTTCCTACTCAACTCCAAAATTCAATAATGGGAGATTGCTAATAACTGGTATGTCTCTTGAGGATAGGATCCTATATTTTACTATGTGCAAAGTCATTTTGCCCTAGGTCACTAATTTTACTAAAAAAACTGAAGATGATCTATTTTTGATGTGGATTATCGAAAATTAAATTAATTTCAATTATGCATACTTCATTTTGAAATATTTGAGTAACTATTCTAAAAGAACAAATATTGGATACCTTCCATACAGAATGATCCTGACCCCATTTTTCATAAAAGTAAGATTTCAAATGAACTTCTGTTTTCATGCCCTAATGCAATGACAATGATCATTGCTTCACACTCACATAAAGTGGGTTTTAAAGAAGATAATCTAGGAAAGTGGGTTAACAAAATACCTCTCTCCACTCAATCTTCTGGTCAAACATCCACACAAGAGGCAGTCTCTATTGAAGCTGAAGCTAAACTCACTACACTAATTGAATGCATGCATAAATGTATAACTGAGCAAACTAATAAAACAATTGAGAGTCAAGATGCATGGTTCAACTTAATGGAAGAAAGAATGACATTGCTGGAAGAAAAATTTGATAAAATAGAAAAAGAAATGAACAAAAGACATAATTTTCTTAATGATTAGGTTGAAAAGATCACGATGAGACTCCAGTAGCAAGATGAAATAGCTGAGATGTAAGAGCTAAATGACTTGCCTCTAAATAATTTTCATTTTATCTTTCTTTTACATCATGTTATCTTTCCTATTTTGTTATTATTCTGCTGATGTTAAAGACTATTTTGTTATGCTATGTATTTTGGAACTTTTTATGTTATTGATATTGTTATGGATAATTTTAACTGCATATTATATTTGATCTGTGTTATCATTTCTGAATGATTTTTTTAATTGTGATATTTTTCTATGTTCTGATATCTATAATGATGAATGTTATGTTTTAAAGCTTATACTAATTCTAATTTATATGTAATTTTGTTGGTATATAGATTCTGATTAATTTTCCTTAAACTTTTGGTACACTTTTTCTTTTTGATATGCAAGGAGATGATTGATTTTTTTATGTATTTCTTTTTAATCACATAAATTGATTCTAACATCGATATTTAGCCCACTTTTTTATATATGTAATTAATCCTAACATTGATGTAATAACATTTTAAATGTTTCTGTATGACCATTTTAACTGATTTAATCGATTCCAAAATTGATGCAGAAATAAAAAATACTCATAAATTGAGGGGGAACAATAATTTTCAACATTTATTTTCTGCTTCCCATGCTTTATTTTTTTCTTTTGTTTCAAAAGGGGGAGAAAAGCATACAGCTTTATTTTAGATGATTTCCTCCCTCAAAGTTATTTTACTTTGAACTTCATCTAAAATTGTTTGTTAACATAAAAAAAGGGAGATTGTTAGCTTAGATCATTCTAAGTTACATATTTTCCTTAGTTTTAATGTTGAAAAATAATTTTGTCTAACAATATATTTTAGTGTTTTTTGATTTGTTGTTTTTGCAGGTTCAAAGATATTTGATTCAAGTTTCAAGAGATCCAAGATTAGTTTTGGAATTTACTTTGTTTCAATAGGATCTTTTGTAAATAAGCTCAGATGATGTTTAATCTAAAACTATTAATTAATTAATGAGATAGAAAGAATCATTTGAAGAAAAATGAAACTTTATAAAACTATTTTTTATGTCATGAATCGATGTACACATCAATGTGTTGAAGAACTTGTGAAAAGTTCATATCATAATCGATG
>JANHAO010017258.1:0-14049 GCA_026873985.1 Saraca asoca
AACGTGCTGCTCATCTATTTCATCTCCTTCCTCTTGGTCCCATCTCTTCAGCACTTCAAAAGCAGCATTGGGTCCTAGAACTCTTCCCGTTGGCCGAAGTTTGAGTCCTCCACATTAACCGAATTTCACAGTCAACAAATCTCCATCATGGACGTAGGGTCCGAACCATCCAGTTCCACCCGGATTTAGCCGAATCACGTTAAACGTGCTGCTCATCTATTTCATCTCCTTCCTCTTGGTCCCATCTCTTCAGCACTTCAAAAGCAGCATTGGGTCCCAGAATTCTTCCCGTTGGCCGAAGTTTGAGTCCTCCACATTGACCGAATTTCACAGTCAACAAATCTCAAGTTGATTTGTTCCTTTGACTGGTTGCATTATGTTTGTTATTGTTTTTATTTTTATTTTGTTAGTGTAGTTGTAGGTTTAATTTCTGCCACCCCCCAATTTAACTCCTAATATCATTAATAAAATCATCCTAAAATGGTCCTTGGGTTCGACCTGGGTTGCCTACGCTACAAGTTAGTTTAGGTAGTTTCAGTTTATAAATTACTAATTTGACAGTTTCGACAAACCGTGATCAGCTATGCCAGCGGTGGCACCTGAAGTAGGGATGGTAGGGGTGCCTGCCACAGGAAGAATTGAGCCTCCAACAGATAACATTTCCCACTGTTGTTCCACGTGACCATCAGGTTGGTTAATGGCAATGTTTGTATTCCTCGTGGTTCTTCCTTTATCTATTGTAATTGAGCAAGAAATCAAAGAAAAATGCAGTTTTGGGGCCCTCCTTCTAGCACTAAAATGTTGATGTTTGAAAATAGTCAATCTAAGTCCAGCACCCCAAATTGCAAGTTGTAAAGGCAAATTTACAAGGAAGAGAGAGGAAGAGAGAAAGAATAAGAGATACCAAGAGCTTTTTAACATGATTCAGCCATACGCAAGGCCTACGTCCATGATTATCTTATTTCTCAGTCTTTTGTTGAGTATTTTGGCAGAGTAATAGTATCTTGTTATTCGTCCCTTACAATGATTTTAACCCCCTTTTTATAGTAGTCATGGTGTTACAATGTATTTCATAGTAGAAATGACTCATAAATTGGTTACAACCGTTAATAATAGAAAGTAATTGAACGGTCTTCTTTGAATTAATGGCTGGGAAGGCATGCTTCGAGTCGCGGGCTAGACCTCATCCTTAACAACCTGATGTTACTATTTTTACCCTTGTTGGCCAGCGACCTGAGTTCACATTTGGCGATCTGATGCATTGCTCTTACGATCTTAATCCTGGTAAAGTTGGACCTTTATCAATTGGACTTGTCGTTAAGTTTTTATTAGCCCACTTGTGTAGTTTCAAAAATACCCACAACAGATTATAAAATTTTAGATTCACTGCAATATTATTTTGACAAATTATAAGTAGTTTTATCATAATATTTCGGTAGGTTTTATCATATTTGGGCAAATTAATTTGATAGGTTTAATAGTTTAACTATCAAATAACGTTGCCCAATTAATTTGACAGGTTTAAATAGTTTAAACACACCAAATCATGTTGCCCACCTATTTTGTCAAATTAATTTGTTTATGAGAAATTAGTTTGTAAATTACACAATTTATTTTAGCAATTATTTATTGAATTTCCGAAAAAAAAATAAATAGAGAAAATGGAAAAGAAATCAGCCTTCCAACTACAATGGGCTGACATAAGGATATTTTGGGAATTAACGGGTTAGATTTATGCGTAGTAAGATTTTGATTTTAAGGAAGGTCACTGTAGACCATTCAAAGTTGAGGGGGTTATGTAATAAAAGCCAGGAGGCAAAAATGTAAAATATTTTACTAAAAATAAAATATGCTGACGAGGCAAAAAAAAGTGAGGCATTTGAGGAATTAACTTGGGAAATAAAATGTCTACTAAGAGCGATGTGGTCAATAAGTTAGAGTAGTTAGATGGCTGAGATTTTGTTTGAAAGTATCATTACTCACAAGATTTGTCTAATTTTAGCTATGAGTACCGCAAAAAGATCTTTAAGTTTATTGAATTTGAATTTTCTCATTCTAAGTCATGTTAGAAATAAATACAGATTTTATATATACTTGGAGATCAAAATTTTTTTTTATGCATAATGAGCCAGCAACGTCTTGTATCTCTCCAAAAAGAACAAGAAAATGGAAACATTTTCAATTTTATCTGTCCAGATCTGACCTATGATATCCAATATCCAACCTTGGGCCGAGCCATACGGGGCTTGACGGTCTCTGTCATAAGACTCCGGACAGAATAACTTTGAAAATTGACATTATGCACGATTTTTCAGGGCTATCGAAGTTTTTTGCCGACTTTACCGTTCACAGGTTCAGGTCGAAGCTTAGCTTGAAGAAGGAAGAAAGAGAGGCTTAGTGACAGATAGAGAGAAGAAAGAGAGAGATGGAGAGAAAGGCCCTGGTTGTCAGCAGCGTTGTGGGTTTCTTGGGGCTGTTATCAGCTGCTACTGGTTTTGGTGCAGAGGGAACAAGAATTAAGGTTTCTCTGTCTTGGTTTCTGTTTCATGTCTCTAAATTGATTTTTCTTTGTTTTTATTCCTTCCTTCATTCCAATACCTGGTTGCATAGAAACCTAAGCAAGCAAAGATGAATCTTTTACTTAGTTTTGTTGGTTTCTTCATCAGTGTTGTGTTGGGGTTCAGTAGTTGTAATTGGCACAGTTGAGGGTATCCTTTGAGTAAAATCAGAGCAAATGCGTAAATTTAAAGCTTCTTAAACCTCAGTTGTTATGGTATGCTTCTCTTCATCAATCATCTCCGATGGAGCAATTACTTTGAGCTCCCACTTTTTCTTTGGTTGCTTTCACTGTTTATCTTGTAGACTTTGCTTTTACTCGTATTGTCCAATATGTTTTAAGCAGCCCCCATTTTTTTGTTATCTTTAATTTTTTTAATGGGATCTTCTTTTCTGTCATAAATTTATAGGTGGGTAGGAGAAAAGACGAAATGAAATTAGATGTTTGTATGATTAACTAACAGGTTTTTTTAACTTTAATTCCTTCACGATTAATTGTGGAAATTCTGGCAGGGTAAGTACCTTGCGTTTTATATATTATGCTTTCTCCAACTTAACCATTCTTTATCTGCTCTGCGATCAGTATTTCACCATGAAAACAGTTGCAACGACTAACCTCTAACTTCTACAGGTTTCCCAAGTTCAATTTACTGCTCGAATGTCATGCGTGTATCCACGAAGTCCAGCTCTTCCTCTTGGCTTAACTGCAGCACTGGCTCTTATGATAGCTCAAATAATCATAAATGCGTCAACTGGGTGCATTTGTTGTAGAAAAAGCCCTAGAATTCCAGATTCAAATTGGAGAGTGGCGCTGCTCTGCTTTGTTTCATCCTGGTAATGTTCAGTTGAGATTTTTATGTTCTCTTATGTCTGTTTTCATCTTCCTATGTTGTCTACCTGTTAGTTATCCTAACTAAGTAGGAATAAGTTAGGTTATCTGCTTCTGAATTGAGCTTCTTTCTTTTAAAGGGGGAAATGGCTTTGAACAGCCCTTAGTGGATGGGTAGATACATGGGCAGCAATAATTCAATTATGGGGTATATTAAATGTGGACTTACCCATCGGCAGCTTTTGAAAAATCTGCCATTGCTTCATCATTTGAGCTGTAATTTTAGTTGCAATTTGTTATAAAACAGACACATGAATAGCAGAAAGTTACACTTACACTTATGGGAGAAGGATTTGGACTTGAGATCTCTTCCTGAAGGGAGAGGTTTCATTACCTATTAGTATAAGTGACCAGCCAATTGAGTCAACACTTGTAAATATATTATGTTTGAAACAAATTGCCCAAGTTTTCTTCCCTAACTAGCCAAATAATATAAGTAAAGCAAAAATAAACTGAAATTGCATACTTATGTGCTTATAATATTAAGATCCATGACTAGAATATTATGTACATGCAGATGCAAGTAACAATAAATGAATAATCTATTGTGCCTAAGTTATAAGATATGCATCATATAAGCTGATGGTTCATTGCTTTGATTGGCAATGTGTGATTCACAGTAGGGAAGATGAAAGTATCATAACTTCTAATTACTTTGTCAGAATTCTGCAAAATAGTTATAGTCTAGTATCTGCTATATGGTTCCTTGCTGTTTAGATTGGAAAAAGGGGAAAAAAAAAAAAGATTCCCCACTTCCTTATATTAAAATTTTTAGAATTACTCAAAAACATTACATTTTGACTGATGCATGTCTAGCCTGAATATTTTTCACATTGGTCTTTATGTTTCCTGGGTATGGATATCTGAAAGATTAACATGTTACACCAGATGTCTTATGCTCTATAGGTATTTCTCTGATCTTTGAATTGTCAGTTTTTTAGGGGGTGATGTATTTGTGTGGCTAGACTGGACAAGGCAAGTACATGGCTGAGAAGTTTCAATGACAAAAATTTTAGAAAAGGATAATCGGTGTCAAATTAATCTGATCACTGGTTTATAAGATGAATAGGCTTACTGGTTAGCTGTGTTGCTTGACTACCATTTTTGTGGTTACAATCCTTTTCTATCAAATAAATTTTTTTGTTACAATCACAAACTATTACTTTACAATCTATGTATTTTTTACAGCCTACCTTTTACCTGTGCCAAATCTAATTTTATATGATAATGGTGGTAGCAAGGATCAAACCCTTGCCTTGACCATTTGGTTGAAGAGGATCTCTATTATTGTGTCAAGAACCTTTTAATTCTGAAAGCTTAATCTGTTAAGAGAAGGCACATGGAAGATTTCTTTTTAATATATTATTAACATAACCTTGCTAAGAATGTGCCCTTTTGTAATTGCATTTGAAATAACTAAATTCTTGATGATCCCTTGTTGTCATTTTATTCTGGGCCTAGCCTGGAGCATTTCTCTTTGGAGTCCCTTTTCTTTCTTACCACCTTCCTCTATTTGTGTCTGCATGCGTTTTGGATGTGGAATAGCCACATATGGCTCTCATTTGCAGGTTATAAGAGATCTGAAAATATGGCTTTATGTGTAGACAATTTTTTTTTTTATATAAACAAGAATAAATTGATTCATAGAATATGCAAAGAGGAGGGACAACTAGAGATCCTCCAAAAAGGGAAGAAAACAAAAGAGCAGAAGCTGACACACCCAAGATCAAAGCAAAACTACACAAAATACATCAAAGTAAGAGAGCTCTCCAATTTTTCTGTAAGTCTGCAAGGAAACTCCTTGGAACAAAGGGAGCTGAACAAAAGAAATAAGCTAGAAACACAACTTTTTTCCAAAGCAGAGGAAGAGGCAGAGACTCTTCCTTTGGAGATCCATGCATGCCTCTTAAGCCAACAGCTCCAAGGGATAGAAAACCTAGTAGATTTTCATAAGGGTTTGGGTAAGTTCAAGGGGTTTAGATACAATTGTAGTAATTTGAGTTTAGAATTTGTGGATCATTTGGCAATAGGTCAGACTTTGTATGAACAGTGACTGAATTTAAAGAAACAAGGTTGTAGGATATCTTCCACTATAAGCTGTAATCAAAGTGTTAGGTATTTGAGCGCCATAAGCAAAGAAGATATCTGGGACTTAAGAATTTTGGAGCATGATAAGTAATAAAAAATTGTAGCATAATACATGGGATGGCAAACAGAGTTTGACATGTAAAGATAGAAAGGGATGTTAAGTTTGTGGGCTCTTCTCAACTACGAATATTTTTGCTAGTAAGCTAAAGGCTCTCTAGGAGGATAGAGATAAAGTTAAGTAACTTGGTGCCCAGCTTTTTAATATTAGTCTTTTGTGGATCAAATAAGAAATTGTATTAGAAGAGACAAATAGATACAACTGTACAAGAATGAAGAGTATTTTGTGTGTCTATTTAGATAGCATGGGGTTGTGTGTAGGGAAGCATGCATAGGATTGTGAAGCGTGTTTCAGTATTCAAATTGTGTGTGCTGGTTAATGATACTTGTATAAATTATTAATAGCAACAAGGATTGTGAATGGGAGTCCGTAGGCCCTGCCATGGAGGTGTTTAGTCTGCTAAATTCCTTCGCTTCATACGATCTGGTGGTATAAACCAATAGAATTTTTGTATCTTCAGTTTGCATTTTGCCGATGATGTTTTTTCTTCATTGATGCTTACATAGAAGAATTGCATTTTTTGCCTGTTACTTATGTTAGTCTTGGGGTGTAATTGCCCTGGTGGGAGAGATGCTCAGAGTTTCAGAACATATTAAGGAGTGAAGGCCATCTCTTTTCCTGTGAAATATCAAATATTCTGTTCTGCTCATGGATCTTTTAAGACACTAGCGTGTGGGATGGGACCTGTTACTGTGAGATATAATGCAGCTGCCAGCTGGCATGGTGAAATATATACCCATTAAAATGATATCAAAACATAGAGTGGTAAGTTATTCTAGAGGCATTTATAAGGCATTGGATGGTTGACTAAAGTTTTGCTCAAAGTTTGATCTTTGTGGAGAAGATGGCCTGTTTGTAACTATCATTTTAGTAGGTGATTGGTATACTTTTACCTGTTTGGTGAACCCATGTGGTGCCATTGACTAGCGCTTGGAATGCGATTGTCCACTGACTGTGTTTAAATAAGAGTAATTTATATGAGAGATGATTGAATTTGCTTTCTGAGAGAATTAACACTATGCAGAGGGTTATTGAAACCTTTATTGTTATATAATTTATCTATACTTACTGATCTCTATTGCTTCAATGCTAGAATTCTGTGAAGCCATTATTCAGGCTTTTGGAGGTCCTTTTTTTTAGTATTTTCTCTTTTAGAGTTTGTTTGTGGGGGTGATTGTGATCGGTTAGGAGCAGTTAAGGGTCCTTATCTAATCCGCTCTCAAGTAACCAAACTTGCAAAATCTTAATCCGCAACCATCTGAATACATAGCTTAAACCAAATTTAATTGATCACATAAGATTAATGTGGGTACCTGTGGTTTGTTATTATTACATGTCCAATTTCAATCACATTTTGTTACAAGCCTAAATTATTAGATATAATAAAAAATTTTATTAAAACTTATTCTTTGATGTTCACTATTGACTATACTTCAATCATAATGCCTTATACATAAAGTGCATGAACCTGAATATACAAAAGCAAATGAAGCTTTCTGGTACATAAAACTTTATATTATGGTAAGCAGTCTAGTCTATTAGCACTATATACCTATAGTCAAAATTTATTCATAAACTTGCTAACAAATTTTTCTAAAACTCACTCTACCATCATGCACCACTTATATATATATATATTTGTGTGTATTGATAGGTCAACTCGTTTAAATTATGTTCGGTTAAGAACAATTAAGAGTGGATCAACATTTTTAAATCATATCACCCTCTCTTCACCATTTTTTCTAAAAAATTTCATCCACGTTTAATCATTGAAAAATTAGAATTGCATGTTAATTGATAATTTACAGTTAAATTGAGGTGGTTACATACTGTTTGAGGAATTCTGCTCACCCGTTGTGATTCTTATGTTGCATTCTGAGATTCTGCCTTGCGTTATCCATAAAAAATGAGGTGCTAAAGTGTTATGCACTTGGTGGTATACAGTTACTTGCTTTAATTATTTTCTGTATATTTGTGTTGTTGAGAAGTGCTATAAACAGAATGAGTTTGGTGGAGACTGGATTTTCTTTTGGATAGAAATAACGTCATTGTTAGTGTTTCTGACCAAAAGTAAGTTTTGGTGTACAAACAATCCCGAACATTGTAAGAGCCATAAAGCATGAATTTCGGTCTGACGCCATGGATTTTTGTTGACAGTTGATAATGTACTTTATTTATTTGTTTCACAAACATATCAACCCAATTAAGGAACAACGTTTCAACTGACTAGGATGCCCTTTAGCAAATTACTCAGTTGATTAAGAAACTAATTTGTCAAAATGAGCATTTTTATTATTTATTTTTACTAAATATGTGGCAGGCCTTTTTTTTATGGGTGGGCAATAGTTGGTTAAGACTAGTTAACAAGTTTTTTTTACCCGACCAACTCTGACGTATGTCCAATATTTTAACCCAACTCCGACTGAAGTTACACTCTCAACCAACCCTAACTGTAGGCCTCGGTTTTGGTTGGTTGAGTGGATCCAATTGGTTGATTAGGCTGGAAAATTCAACTTAGTAAAGTGTAAAAAATTGGACAAATTTTATGTCCATTTCAGCATTTGTAACCTAAACCAACGTTAACTGTAGGCATGAGTGATGTCAGTTTGTAATAGAATTACTTCACTAAAATTTAGTGGCATATCGGTCGGGTGTGAGCTAAGGGTGTTAAACCACTCTTAACCATGATCTGAAAAATTTTCTGAAATTCCAACCATTGTAAACCAAACTGCACATTTAGACTGCTTGGAACTGACCAATTTTGTATTCAATCAATCAGTTAGGAGCAATTGAACACTTTGTAATCACCCCTACTTTTTTTCAAGTTAAATATTCAGATTTAATGTTGCTCTTCTATAGGCTCATCTTTTATGTACAAGAATGGCATGCACCATACCAGATTAGGTTTGTAACTATACTCCTTGCATACTGGTCACCTATTCTTGTGTTTTATATCTATTTTAAAACAGGTTCACATTTGTCATCGCATTTCTCTTGTTGCTTACTGGTGCTGCACTTAATGATGAACATGGTGAAGAGAGCGTGTATTTTGGCAGCTACTACTGCTATGTCGTGAAGCCAGGAGTTTTTGCTGGGGGTGCAATTTTATCACTTGCAAGTGTTGCATTTGGAATTGTCTATTTCCTTGCCCTGACTGCAGGGAAGATTGAAAATGACCCTTGGGTCAATTCTTCAAATCCTAATCAAGGGGGCATAGCAATGGGACAGCCACAAATTCCTCCCCAAACCCAAACCAGTCAAGACCCAGTTTTTGTGCATGAAGACACATACATCCGACGACATTTCACTTGATTGGTAGATATCTCAATCGGAAAAGAACAAGCCATTTTGCACCAATTGACCAAGTCTTTTGAGATGATTTCAGCACAGTGAAACTTGTTGATTGTTTCAGAAGAAATACTGCTTCAATATCATATTCCTGGGGAGTAGAGTTTCTTAGTTTGAATATTTATATATACCATTGGAGACTGTTTATTGAGGAATTCTGGTTTTTTGGTATTTATAATTTGATGGTTCAGACAGAGATTTGAGACACTGAAATCCTATGTTATTCATTATAGTGTATGTTGATATTGTCTGAATCCACAAATGATGTAAATATAACACTAAGAATTATGAAATTGTGATCAGAAAACACGTTATTAGCCGAATCTACTAGTTATCAACCGAATCTGGGCATATAAAGAAAATGAATACTAGAAAAGTTGGCTTGAGTTTTGTAAAATTCCATTTTGAACAATACTTTCCTGCAGTAGAATGCTATAATCATACCTTGCATGTATATTGTGTTTTAACACCCTGCAAGTTGATTGTGTCTGAAACAAATTAATGCATAGATGTGGGAGATTTATATTTGCTCAACTGTATTACGAAAGAAAGATTTATGAAGTATACATAAAGAATATCTCTATTTACATATGTAAATTGGAAAGAATATTTCGACCGAATTTTTTTAATGTCAACGAGCTCAAGTAGTTAAAGAGTATCACTGGCGAGGCACGTGGAGCTGGCTACAATCTTGTTCCAAGCGTACTTTCTGGACAAGCATCTTGATTTTTCCAAGCTCACAATTGACAATGATCCTTGTGACACTGTTGCTGCCCTGGGGATCCCTTCTGAGCTTCGTCCCAAGGAAGCTGAATGCTCAAATGAGGCGATTGATGACAATGATCAAAATCCTGAGGAAATTGCCAATGAGATTACACCTGTCCTGACTTCCATGTTAACAATTATTTTGTCTATTAGTATTTGTTTATTAACGATTATTTTAATCTTCATCTACACTTTTATTTATTTTTTGTTCTGATAATCATTTGGATCTCTGGGATTTGCACTATTTTGCATTTATGGGCATCTTGTGCTTTAATGTTGATTTTGACCATTAAGGTTTAAGTTTTTTTTGTTGATTGGCATCTTACCCTTTAACGATTATTTTGATTATCAATATTTAAGTAATTCATATTCTTATTGTTTGTCTGCTACGGTGATTAGACTTCTCAATAATTAATTATATATATATATATATCAAATAATTGATTATATCATCTTTTGAATATGTTTAATTATACTTTTAGAATATTTCAATAATCAATTCTAGTCAATACATTGAATTAAATAAAAATCTACTTTCAATAATTTTTATTTTAACTGGGATTATAAAAAAAAAAAACATTCAGATTTGTATTGATGCTAATCTCATTTTTTTTTTATATTTATTGTACTTACTCCAATAATAGCATTTCTTTTTTTTTTTCTCTCTCTTTCCCTCTTATCTTTTTCAGTAATTTAATATTAAAAAGTGATTTTTTTTATATATAATCCAAATAAGAATATTATGCATTCAAAGTTGCTTTTACGGAGAACTCAATTCATGCACACGCAATGACTAACAGAATAGCATCTTACACGTTACTGGTAGGAGGTTATTTTTATTTTGCAGGTGTTACTTCTTCTTTCTTTAGGAATGTGTAATTAGAATATCTACCCAAAATTGGGCCAATCCCAGAATTGTCCCTAGAGTGAAAACTGAGGTTGTTTTAATTACAGATTTTCTTAAAAATTATCCCTTATGTGTTATTATGGTATCTTACTATCATCAATTTCTTAAGTCAGGCAGTAAATTTTTTTTAAAAGATTAATAAAAATTTTAGTTCTTATAATTTTATTAAATTTATAATTTAATCTTTATAATTTTATTTTGAATAATTACATCCTTAAGTGTAAAATAATTTATAATTAAGTCTTCACCATTAATTTGTATTAAATTCAAATAATAGGATAACCCATAATTTAATTGGGATTCGTTATTGCAGCTCCTTTATCATTTTCCATCAATGATTTTAGGAAAAAAAAAAACTCAACATTTTTAATCCTTATTAACATAAAGATTCATTTTTCTTATTCTAAAAAAAAAACTAAGATAATTTTTTTATATGATAGTTAAATATAGCAGGTCAATAAAAAATAAAATGTCAATATATAATTTAATGAACAAATAAGAGTTTATTAGTTAGATTTAACATCAGTTGACAATAAAGATTTAATTACAAATAATTTTAAATTTTAGGATGTAATTACATAAAATAAAACTATAAGGACTAAAATATAAATTTAGTGAAGCTATAATGATTAAAACCTTTATTAACCCTGTTGATGGTGAAAATTGGTCAACAGGTAAAGTTCAGTGTATCCCCAAACTGTAAGTTGTAAACATGTGTATGGATAAGGAAGAGAATGAAAGAAAGGAGAAACAATGAACACCGAAAGTTTTTTATCATGGTTCGGCTAAAGTCAGAATGACCCTTATGTCCATGGTGGTTTATATTTACTTTTGAGTAGTAATTTTTTAAGGTAACAATACAATCACTCACTTATTTGGCTGAGTTACAATACACAAGCTCCCTCATTATTTTGGCAGAGTTTATATATATATATATATATATTTTTTACTCACCTGACAATGATCTATCCCCCTTTTTATAAAAGCAGGGAGGGTTACAAGTATAATCTGACAAATTGTAAAATCATTTTTGCTGCTATGAGCAATAAATGTTTGGCATTTCACTGTTGGTTGTTAAAGGCTGATGTGTTGATTTTGGAGGTTGACTTGTCAGTTGGGAGAATGCGCCTTTGGGTACTAACTAGAACTTGGCATTTTATACCCAATGCTTGGGACAACTCGCTTGGTAGTCCAAGTTCGTGCTAGGCAATCTGCTGACTATGTTGGTTGGTCTTGTGCTCAGGTCCAAACAAGTTTTCTAGAAGATGGATGGAGCAGTTTGCTTCGCTTGGCGAGTTGGTACTTCTGTTGAGCGACCTCGATTTTTGGGTAATCTGGGTTTTTTTTGGTTGGATTTATCTGTCGTTGGGCCTCGACTAGCCCATTTTACATTATTTAGAAAATATCCATAACAAACCCCTTTTTAAAAATTAATCCCTTAATTTTTATGTACATGACAAATCTTCAATTGGAGTAAAAAAAAATGAAGAATATAGATTTACAAAAAATGAAATGGATACGGAACACAAGTTTACTATCTCCATTTACATTTTTACTTATTTTACTTTTGTTTTCTCCTTGTTTTTTTCTAAGCAGTATGATGAATAAATTAGTAACATAGGTTATACATTCAGTCAAGTGACTTGAATTCAAAATATTTGAAATGTAGGTTAGAGCTCTGTGTGGCAAAGGAGATGGGAGATTATATTGAAATCTAACCAATTTTGGCTTATATATCCAACAAGGTTTTAGCCTTTAAAGTGAACAATAGAAAATTGAGTTAGTTTAAGTAATTTGTCTCACTCTTTAATCTAACCAATTGTTAACACAATAGACGTTTCACATGAATTCATGTTAAGTTTTTATGGGTTCAGATTGTAATTTGGTCAATCCGTTTAATACAAATAATAAATGGGTTGGATTATTGTTGGTTCAGAACTAAATATATTGATAGGTCAACTCATTTAAAAATCCAAACTAAATTTTTTTTAAAAAACTATTATTTGAGATATAATTAATAATTAAATTATAAGTAATTAAAAATAAAATTAAAGTTTTTAAAAAATGACAATAAAAACTCAATAAAATATTTAATCAATAATTAAAATATTTTTAGTGAAATATATAATAAGTAATTAAATTTGATAAATGAATTTATAATATAAATTTTGTTAATTAAACGAGTTGATTCGTGGTGCCTTCAGCAGTTGACCAATGCCCAATTTTATCTGAACCCATGAATTCTTAATTCCTTTTTCTAATTTTTGCAAATTTGTAGTTTGGGTTTTAATTGCTTTTGAATTTAGTATTTCTAATTCTCACTTATTCATGGAAGACAAAAATAAGGACATGACACTGTATTTTGAAATTTTTGGTGTTTGCTAGAATGCTCCAATATATTATGGATGAAAATGATTGAACCATTGAAAAAACATAGAGCAAACAATAAAATTCAAATAGGAGACAAACTTGGAATATTGACTCTGTGACTCCTTCTGATTTTGATTTCTAAGCAATATATAGCTTAATTTGTGAATTTATCAATTCGGTGCGTAAAATTACTCTAATGTAATATAATTCATACAAAATTTAAATATACATAAGGTGGAAGTCACTTGAGATTACATGAATAAATTTAATTTTAATTTTTGCATGATGTGTGTTACGTAACTCGTTATTATGATTGATTTTGGAATTGTTATATGTAATTGACACATGTAAAATTTTAGAAGATTGATTCATAACATTCTGGTTTCTGGTATTTTCCATCTTTATTGTCCAAAATTTATTTATTTTGCATTATGATTCTCAATTTTTTTTTGGTTATTTTGTTAATAACGTATAATTCTTATTGTTGACATTACTGTTTTATGCATTCCCAATTGGATATTGGCTTCCAACTTCCAAAAAAAAAAAAAAAGATGCATTATATGCACTTTATTTTCATCCATTTTATATTCACAAAGTACTTATGCATTTGGTTTCACATTTCTTTGTTTTACCAATTTGTCATGTTTTTTTAAGCATAATGTGATTTCTTAACTTTGTAAATGAATTTCATGATAAAGACTGAGAAAGGGTATCATTTCTCATGTATCAATTTCCAAGTTATGCCTTGATAAATAATTAATGGATGGCTTTTTTCTCATGGTTGTTTGTTAATGCATATATTAGACCTAGAAATGATTTATGTCCATGTTGAAAATGAGCCGCAATAAAGTAAAAAAAAAAAAAATTACTTTTAACTACTCAAATAATCAAGGTTAGAAATTTATTTATCTTATAAAAGATATTGTTGACGTCGAAATATGGTTTGTGTATGGGAACCAAATTCCGGCCAACGGGATGTAGAGTTCAGGAATCAATGCCACTCTTGAA
>JANHAO010017259.1:0-14046 GCA_026873985.1 Saraca asoca
ATTCTTGATCCCCTTGATTTAACAAACTTTCAAGTTTGTATTAAGTGCATAAAGGGGAAGCAGACAAACATTAAGAGATTAGGTGCCAATAGGAGTATAGATGTCTTAGAACTCATTTACACTGATATTTGTGGGCCATTCCCTACAACCTCTTGGAACGGTCAACAATATTTCATTTCGTTCATAGATGACTACTCCCATTATGGTTACTTATATCTAATTCATAAGAAGTCTCAGTCACTGGATGTGTTCAAAACATTCAATGTTGAAGTTGAAAATCAATTTAACAAAAAGATTAAAGCCATTAGATCTGACCATGGTGGTGAATACTATGGCAGATATGATGGATCAGGTGAACAATGTCCAGGATCTTTTGCTAAATTCCTAGAGGAATGTAGTATCATCACACAATACACCATGCCAGGTAATCCTAGCATGAATGGTGTTGCTGAGAGGCCAAATAGGACACTTAAAGACATGGTGAGAAGTATGATTAGTCATTCTACCTTATCAAAATCACTTTGGGGAGAAGCACTAAAGACTACAGCTCATATACTCAACAGAGTACCAATTAATGTAATAGCTAAAATCCCTTATGAATTATGGACAGGCAAGAAGTCTAACATGAAACATTTTCACATTTGGGGTTATCCAATTGAGGCAAGGCCATATAGACCAAATGAAAAGAAACTTGACTCAAGAACAGTTAGCTACTACTTTGTTCGATATTTTGAAAGGTCAAGGGTTACAAGTTTTATGACACTAAGACTAGGTCCTTTTTCGAGACAAGGAATGCCTAATTTTTTGAGGATATTGAGTTTGAGAGGGGAGATAAAGTAAGAGATATTGTTTTTGAAGAGGAATTTGTTTTTCTTCATATAGTTGTTATTAACAATGATCAGGCCTCTATTTCTGACATTGCTTAAATAACAAATCCAGAATAAGACAATATTAATAAACTCCCTATTCAATATTGTTATGGGTATTTTCCGAATAATGCAAAATGAACTCACCAAAGGCTCGATAAGAAGCAAAGCCCGGCCAGGGAAGGCCCAGATTGCCTAATGATCGAGGTCGCTTAGCGGGGAGTCCCAGCTTACCAGCCACGAATGCAGGACATAAGACAGGGGCCAAGCGAGGACCTAACACATTAAGGAGGACTCCAACTTACTGACAAAAATACACCATTCTAGTCATCCTCCAAGAGACCCACTAGACAAACTTCGCAAGGCTAACTAGCATAGCTTCAGGTCATCATGATAGTGAGTCGAGAATATGTACAAGAATCCAATCAACAATTGAAGATACGTATCCCCAATTGACAAGTTAACCTCCAAAATTGACACATCAACCCCCTAGTAATCCGACAATGATTTTCCTGGTATTTATTACCTGGTGTTAAGCACTTAATGCCTGAAGCAGCAAAAATAATCATTTTGCTATCTATCAAATTACACTTACATCCTTCCCTGCTTCTATAAATAGGAGAGGAGACTATTGTAACAAGTAAATAAGAAGTGACATGCAGATACTCTGCCAGAATAGAGAGAGAGCTCTTGTAAAGTGAAAGTGTATTATCATTGTATCCTTGTCAAACCATACAGAATAACTATTATTCTATAAAAAATATAAATCACCGTGGATGTAGGGGCCTGAACGGACTTTAGCCGAACCACGATAAAAACCTAGTGTCTATCATCCTTCTTCCTCTTCACTCTCATTTTCCTGATTCAAACTTGCATTTTCAACTTGCAGTTTGAGGTTTCAAGAACTTTCTCTGTTGACTAAGATTTGGATCCTCAAAACCAAATTTTACTGTCAACATTTTGGCACCTACCATGGGGCCCCAATTGCATTCTCTTCTTTGATTCATTGTCTAACCACAAATGATGAGAGGAAGGACCACCAGAAGCTCTGGTACAGTCGCTGGCCAACTTGACGGTCATGTACAGCAACAAGGAGAAATGCTATCGGCTGGAGGCTCAATCTTTCCTATGGCAAGAACCTATACCACCCCAATGATAGATGTTGTTGTAGGCATGACACCCTTCACTTCTCATCAACTTGTTGTCTTTAACGCGAATGGAGTTCGAGTGTGATTCCAGCATCAAGAAACATTTGAAAACATCGTGAGAGAATTGGTCGATGTAGTGAGAACATTGGCTCAAGTGCAAGTTCAAGGTGCGTAAGGGCAAGCAGAAGTTACTGTGCCTAGATGAGTGTTCCAGCAGCCTAGAGCCCAATAGGAGAAAGTTGTAAAAGAAGAGCATCGATAAGCTGGCTCTGTCTATTTGTCTAACTCACACTAAGGTCAGAAGTTCATCAGACCTATAAGGACAAATGAGAAGATGATCAGTAATGCCATAGCCCACGCCAAGAAAGAAGCTCGAGCAAGACTGATCATGAGCATAGGTCAAAACGCTACTTTCTGAGCCTTGAAGATAGTAAGAGGTACAAAACTTCTTATCGCCACTCTCGTGGTCAAGGGGAAATAGAAGTCATTGAAATACCAGTCAATGAGCTAAGACTCTAGACTCAAAGATTGAAAAGCTATTGAAGAGGTTGCAACAGTTAGAGAAGCAACCTAGGGCTCAGAACAGCCAAGATTATTATGAGGAGATGTCACCTTTCACCTGAGAAATCGAGATCGAACCTCTCCCTCAAAGATTTAAAATCCCAAACGTCTTGCTATATAATAGAGATAGCGACTCGTACAACCATTTGAATATGTTCAATGTCTAAATGCACCTCTAGACCACCAATCTATTAGTAAAATGTCATGTCTTCCCCGCTACCCTTGGGGAGATACCCCGTACGTGGCTTAAGAGCCTCTTCGCTCAAAGCATTCATAGTTGGAAAGAATACCAAGTGAAATTTTTTAGCCAGTACAAGGCATTAAAGAGGTAGCTCGCGCCATCCTGTCACCTCGCAATGGTCTTTCAACAAAAGGATGAGTCATTCAAAGATTACATTACTCGATTTAGACACGAGGTTAGCAACATTGAAAACCTTACAGATAAGAGCATTCTCACAGCTATTTCAGCTGGGCTCTGTAAGGACGATAAACTTTATGAAAATATATACAAGTCCCCGGTGAGAGACCTGAGAGTTTTATGAGCGAATGGCAAAAGAGATTAGGTGGGAAGAAACCTTCAGCCCGAAGAAGCCCAAGCAAAAAAGGAATCAAGTGGCTCTAGCTGAAGCAAAAAGAAGGCAAATAGCGAGAATAATAAGGGTAACCAGAAAAATGGATCAGATAGTTAGGTCATAAAGAAAGCTAGGGCTAAGCGACCTTAGCACCAAAGTCGCTATGACAGCTACAATATCCTGTCAGACACCCTGGATCGAATCTTCACAACGAAGAGGGACAATAAGGATTTCAAAAGACCTAGGCCCATAAAAGCTCTTCTCCATCAAAGAGACAAGAACAAGTTTTGTGCCTATCATAATGAGGTCAGGCATAATACTTCAGATTGCTGGGCACTTAAAGATGCCATTGAAGACCTTATCAGAAGAAGTCACTTGAGGGACTATGTGGTCTGACCCTTAGGACAGCGACCCCTACGGTCTCAACAGCCAGCTCAGCATCAGCGCCAGTAAACTCTTTAAAATGAGGCGACACCCTTAGTGAGGATAATATTCACTATTCATGGTAAACCGCATATCATAGGAGCTTTAAAGAGGTCCCACAAGCAGTATGTACAGGAGGCAAGACATGTCCTACTTGCAAGGCATGACAAAGTTGAAGGACCAGTAAAAAGGCTAGGACGAGCATTGACTGCATCACTTTTACCAGCTAAGGCAATCGAGGAGTGCATTCTCTGCATAACGATGCTGTGGTTATATGAGCCAAAATTGGCAATGCTGAAGTGCGAAGAATCATAGTTGATATAGGTAACTCGATTAACGTGATGTATCGGCAATGCTTCGACTAGATAGGCATAAGCCCCAATCAGCTCAAGCCTTCTCCCAAACCCCTCTTTGGCTTCATGGGAGACACAGTTGTCCCAATGGGACAAATAAGACTCCCCATAACCCTTAGGGATTTAGGCTTCCAAGCCACTGCCCTGGCTAACTTTTTAATTATAGACTCTCCATTAGTATATAACATGGTGTTAGGGCGACCAATAATGAACGACCTGGATATGGCCATATTGCGTAAGATGCTTACTATCAAATTCCTAAACCTGAATGGAGTTGGATGTGTGCGAAGAGAGCAAGAAGTGGCCTAACAATGCTATAAGGATGTAGTCAAAATGGGAAAAAGGAGGAGGAAAGTTGATGTGACCTTTGGAAGAGAGCCGTGACCCGTAAGCTCATCTGGTGTAAGTTATGACTTGGACCCCCATGAGGTCAATGTTGAAAGGATGATGGGTCCAACAGAAGAGCTCAAAGATGTTCGAATAAGTGAGGCAGATGCTAGAAGATGCCTCAAATTGGGTAAGAATTTATCTCTTAGTGTGAAGATAGAACTCACAGAGTATCTCAAAGCAAATCTTAACGTCTTTGCCTGGAATCACGAAGATATGGCTAGGATTAACCCAAAGGTCATGTCACATAGGTTAAATATTGACCCTAGCCATAAGTCAGTACACCTGAAGTGAAGGCCAATGACATTTAAACGGTATGGGGCGTTAAAGGAGGAAATAAACAAGCTATTAGTGAATAAGTTCATCTGAGGAGCTCACTATCCCACCTAAGTAGCCAATCACATTCTTGTGAAGAAGAAAAATTGGAAGTAGAGAACATGCATTAACTTCACTGACCTCAATAAGGCATGCCCCAAAGACAGCTTCCCCTTGCTAAGGATCAACTAGCTGGTGGACGCGACGGTGGGACATGAACTCCTTAGCTTTATGGATGCTTACTTAGGATATAACCAGATTCCTATGGCCCTTCAGGATGAAAAGCACACCTCATTCATCACTAACTATAGTTTGTACTGATATAAAGTGATACCCTTTGGGCTAAAGAATGCAGGAGTAACCTACCAGCAGTTGGTAGATATGATGTTCAAAAACCAAATCAATAAGACAATGGAGGTATATGTGGACAATATGCTAGTAAAATCTAAACAAGTTGTCAACCACGTCCGTGACTTGGGGGAGATGTTTCAAATCCTGAGAAAATATCGAATGAAGCTAAACCTACACAAATGTGCATTTAAGGTCGCTTCTGGAAAGTTTCTCAGCTTCATGGTAAATAGTAAGGGGATCGAGGCTAATCTCGAAAAGATCAGAGCTCTTCTCGACATGACATCCCCCGTAGGGCCCAAAGATATATAGAGCCTGAATGGCCAAGTCACGATGCTAAGTAGGTCTATCTCCAAAGTAATTGATAAATGTGTCCCTTTTCTCGACGTCCTAAAGAAGACAAAAAGGTTCAAGTGAATAGAGCAATGTGAAATTGCCTTCCAGCAACTCAAACAATATCTCGGGTGAACTCCTCTTTTGTTAAAGCCAAAAGAGGGTGAGAAGCTGATAGTCTATCTAGGAGCATCCTAGTACACCTTCAGCGCAGCACTAATGCAAAAAGAAGGTGGGGCTCAGCTTCCTGTTTACTATGTGAGCAAGAAACTACTGGACACAGAGACAAGGTATTTAACAATGGAGAAACTTGCTTACTGCTTAGTGGTTGCCTCAAAAAAGCTTCAACCCTATTTCTAAGCACATAGTATAAAAGTACTGACACAGTTCCCACTTAGGAAAGTTTTATAAAAGATGGATGTCTCAGGACACCTCCTCAAATGGGTGATCGAGCTAGCTCAGTTTGAAATTAAATTCAAGCCTAGACTAGTGATAAAAGAGTAACCTTTAGCAGACTTTATAGCAGAATTCACTAGCCCCATGCAAGAGGAAGTAGAGACACTAGAAGTTTCAAGCTGGGAACTATACATTAATGGGTTATCTAGTGAACAAAAAGCTAGGGCAGGGGTGCTCCTAATCAATCTAGAAGGGCACAAAATCCTTTTTACGCTAAAGTTTGATTTTCAAGCCATGAATAATGAAGCTGAATACGAGGCTTTATTAGCCAGACTATGACTAGCCAAAGAGGTGCGAGCTGAAAGAATAAAGATTTTCAATGATTCATAGCTCGTGGTCTACCATGTGTGAGGATAGTACTAGATTTGAGGTTTAAAGATGGCTACCTACTTGCAAAAAGTCCAGGATTTATTAAGATCATTTCAGCATTATGAGGTCAACCAAATACCACAAGCCCAGAATGCATATGCTAATGCTTTGGCTTGCCTTACCATGACCAAGGATGTTGACTTCCTAGGGGCAATCCCGATAGAGTTCCTTTCATCCCCGAGCATAGACCAGGAGGATATTATCATGACGATCGCCAAGATGCTGGGCTCGTTGATGAATCTGATCCTGAACTATTTGTAAGAAGGGAAGTTTTCAGATGATAAGCTTGAGGCTTGAAGGTTACGAGTTTGGGCAGCTAGATATTGCATCTGCGACGATATGTTGTACAAGAGAGGGTTTTCGACCCCACTTTTAAGATGCATTGATGGCCCAGATTGTAATACCATCCTAGAAGAAATTCATGGTAGCTATTATGGAAATCATGCTAGAGGGATATCTTTAGCTCAAAAGGCCCTTCGACAAGGATTTTATTGGCTCATGAATAGGAGGTGTGATAAATGCCAAAGATTCGTGACGATCTCATGAGCCCCACCAGCTTACCTACAACAAATGGTCAGTCCATGGGCATTTACGATCTGGGGGATGGACCTTATAGGACCACTACCTACAGCTCGTAGAAATTACAAACATGCAATAGTGGCTGTGGATTACTTCACTAAATGGGTAGAAGCAAAAGAGCTCATGAAGATTTCATCTGCAAAGATCGTGAAATTTGTATAGAGTAATATCATCTATAGATTTGGAATCCCCCAGCAGATCGTAATCCACAATGGCACTCAATTCACTAGCGAGCAGTTCCTCAAATGTTGTAATGATCTCAGGATTATGAAGAGCTTTTTCACCGTAGACCATCCATAAGCCAACGGACAAGTCGAGGTCATCAACAAGATAATCAAGCACATCTTGAAGACAAAGTTGGAGGCCAAAAAGGGAGCATGTGTAGATGAACTATCAAAGGTGCTTTAGGCTTACAAAACTACAGCTTGTAGCGCCATCGAAAAAACTCCCTTTGCAATGGTATACGGATCCGAAGTGATGATCCCAGCAGAACTTGAGGTGGCAACCCAGTGAAGGATTGCATTCGATTCTGAAGACAACGATCAGCTACTCCCTACGAATCTAAACCTCATAGAAGATATGAGAGAGAGAGAGAGAGAGCTTGCCTTAGGGTCATGACCTACCAGTAATGGGTCATGAGATATTATAATAAAAGGGTTCAAGCTCAGAATTACAAACCCAATGATCTCGTTGTATGCCTAGTACTTCCTAGCACACGTAAGGCCAATACAGGGCCCCAGGGGCCAAACTGGGAAGGCCCATATCTCGTCAAGAGAGTTATTAGTCATAGAGCTTATCATCTGGCCAACTTAAGTAGAATAAAATTTCCTCAAGCTTGGAACACCGAGCATCTTCGCCCCTACTATCAATAGAGCCTGAATTTTGTAAATTACTCAAAAATATATAAAAACACAAAAGTGTTCCTTTAAAATCTTTTATGTACATATTCGATTATTTATGAATAAAATTCCAATATAGTCTTGCATAAGGAGCGAGCAATGCATTAGGTAGAATACTAGCTAGAATCATGATCTATTAAAGTCTTCACTCATGTAAAAATTTTACCGAATCACGTGTATGAAGTAGCCAAATATGGAATTAGGAAAAAATACACAAGTATTATAGGAAATTCATTCAATAATTCATCTAATGAAACAAAGTCTGTGTAGTATTACAAAATACATCCGAAAGTCAAAAATAAAATTGTCAATTACAAAGGTTGGGGTCTAAGGAGCAAGATCTTTAGGAGTTAGCCCTTTAGGAGCAGAGCCTTCATGGAGTGAAGAGTTAACGGGAGTAGTAGTAGGGTCACCTATCATTGGACCTCCAGTAGCTTCCACAGGTTGCAAATCACTCTCCATTTGGGAAGAACACCTAGTAGGAGGATCCTCAGCCGTGGACTCTATACCCTTTTTGGAGGAATTAGTTTTGGCTACCCTTTTCTTGAAATGCTTTATAACCACAAGAGCCTCCTTGCTAAAGAAAAAGAAGTCCAATTCAAGATGATGCCTCCACAGAGTATACAAGAAGGTAATGTTAGTCTTGGACTCTACTTTCTCTACCACTTCTGTGACCAAAGAAGCAGTCTTTGCCCTGATCTTGGCAATCTTCCCCTTCCCAAATGTAACTTCCTTCTTTACTGCTTCTAACTCTTTCATAGCAACCTCGGTTCTCTATTCAACTTCCTTACTTTGTTGCTCTATTGAACGAGCACGTTGCTTTGAGATTTTAGCCTACTATACTGCCCAATTAATGTGTTAGAGAGCTTTATCCAAATCAATCCTTGCTTTGGCCAAATCATTAGTCACAAAGCTGAGATTTACTGCAATGGTTTCATGATTTGCCACTTCGCAAGATAAGGTGGCCTCAGCATACCTAACCTCCCCCCTCAGCTCTAACACTTAAGAGTAGTGACAGTCAGATCTTCCACAAGTTTCGCATTCTTCTTACCCTCAGCTTAGAGCACCTTGTCCACCTTCATCATCGTTAATAAATTCTGAAAAGCTAGATAGCCAAGTTAAATTATGAAAAGAGTAAGAAAGAAAAGATATTACTTACCACTAAACTACAGTGAACTCCATAACCCACTAATATTCCAATGGAGAAGTCCTCAGACTCCAACACTCCGATCCTTTTGCAAGGTCCCAAGATCATGTTGATATTATCTAGAAGGACATCATCATACTCCTTCATTTTGGAGCTAGGCTCGATGGATCGCTCCATGACCTTAATCTCTGGCACAGCTCATTTACCAGCAACAACCTCCTTCCCCTTGTCTACCTTTTGTTTTTTAGTAGAGGGCTTAGAGAGGGTAGCGACCTCGGTTGCAACAGCCACCTTGGGCTGGGAGGTGGGAGCTAGCCCTTCCAAGCGTCCTATTGCCAAAGTCGAAGGCTGGCTCTCAACAGTAAAAGTTATGCCGGCATCAAGAGCCAATGGGGTTTCTTCCTCGTTAGATGATGGCGACAAGAAAATAAGCTTCATTATCTCCTTATAATCACCAAAGTTGGCTAGGCTGACCTCTTTCACTTGACGAAATCCTTGTCTCCTTAGTGATCTCGGAATCTAGAGCCAAAATGAGTCTGTGGCCATAGAGAAGGCTATCCAGCAAAAATCATTTTAGAGATCATTCGAGGCAACGAATTGATCCAATATCTCGAGCTCCTCAGCTTTAAGAGTTGGGCTCTTGTCGATTCTCTCTACAAGATAAAATAAAAGAGTCAAAGAAGCAAACATGAATGAATCATTAAACTCACATGCATCCTTAACTCGCTCACCAAGAACTAGAACAAAATTGAAGTTTTTGAGGTCGTGCAGGGATAGGCACGGGATATAAAACTAATGGGTCTTATAATGTCCCACATTGGATCTCTCTTTAGCATCCCCCTACAGAAGAACTCCTTTATGCTCCATCGACTTGGCTGAAAGGTAATATAGCCCATCTGATGAATTCATACACCTAATACTATACAGATAGCATAGGACCTCAATCGATAGAGGTGGGGGACCATTCCTCAAATAAATCAGTGCCAGGGAGATAAGCTGGGTATAAGAGTTTGGGGTGAGCTGGAACGGACTAAGCTTCACCTTATTCAAAAAGCTGATGATAAATGGGTGCAATAGGAACCTAAGTCCTATGACAAGGTACGGAAAGCTAATGGCGATGAAGCCCCAAGGCAGATAAGGAGTGTAATCATATGAGTAAAGCACCATAACATAACACCCTTTGTGGAACTGGTACAATTGGATTACGGATTAAAGCTTGCGATAGCGAATAGATGAAATGTGCAAGCTGAACATTTGATAACTAGAAAGTTGCTAGCTTGCAGCCCCATAGCTTTCAATGGGGTTGGGACAAGAAGCAAAATATCTAGTGACCTCACTGCTCCTCGAGGTCGTCCCATCGAGCTGATGCACCCATGACCTACAATCATCTCCATAAAAAAAAGAAAGAAAAAAAAAGAAGAGATCAATCAGGCTGTAACAAGTGAACCCTACCTAAAAGCTAAGGCTAATAGCTTTCTACATGGCAGGCCATGGGTACCCCGGATCACCACATTTCAAGACTTGGACTTCAACAAGAAAAAGGGGACTAAACAATCGAACCATAAAATCCAAAAAAAAAAAACACAAGGCCTGGAGTGGTAATTGGAAACCCTAATATTGCTAATGAACTAACCAATATGAACTAGACTAGGCAAGAAAAGAATACAAGCAAACAATCCTAACTAGCATTTAGATTTTTCAACTAACAACAGACAAGTTTTATGCAAGCTATGAAACAGGGAAATCCAGGAATCACTAGATAATAAGAGACTCACCGTGATTGACCAAGGCAGAAAGTCTAAAAATATGTGTGAAAGATGCCCTTGGGAGAGCAAGACTTGAATAGTAATCAGGGAGTTGGAGCAACACTAATGGTGGCAGGCAACAAAAGGGTAGTTGTAGGACTTAGCAGAGGATAAGCAATCAGAACCTGGGAGTTTTAGTTTCAAATGACAAAGTGAGAGGAAAAAGAGAGTCCCTTCAGTTTAAACCATACACATTGTCACTGTTAGATCTAGAAACCCATCAACTACCTATGATCTGATGATTTAGCACATGCCAGCAATAAACTGACAATAGTATGCCACACACACCTACCTAAGGTAGGAGCAATTATGACAAGCTAGTAGCAAAAACCTCGAGAGTCGCGAGTGAACCCTGCAAAGGCATGCCAAACGGCTCAAAGGATTGCAGGTCGCAAGTGATGGATTGAAACTCCTAGCTTGCACTGCATCCAAGAAGTGCTCTGGGTGCCAAACTCTTGCATAGATTGCGTCGAAGAAGTGCTTTGAGCACCAAACTCTTATGCAAACTACATCCAAGAAGTGCCTTAAGTACCAAACTCTTGTATAGACAATATCAAAAAAAATCCTACATTCAAGAAGTGCTAGCCATGCACCAAACTCTTGCACGAGCCACGTCCAAGAAGTGCCTCAAGCACCAAACTCTTTCACAGATAATATAAAAAAAAAATCTTACATTTAAAAAGTGCTAGCCATGCACCAAACTCTTGCACGGGCCATGTCCAAGAAGTACCTCAAGCACCAAACTCTTGGACAAACAATATCAAAAAAAATCTCACATCCAAGAAGTGCTAGCCATGCACCAAACTCTTGCATGGTCGACGTCTAAGAAGTGCCTTAAGCACCAAACTCTTGCATAGATAATATAAAAAAAAAATCCTGTATCTAAGAAGTGCTAGCCATGCACCAAACTCTTACATATGCCACATCTAAAAAGTGCCTTGAAGCACCAAACTCTTGTATGGGTAATATTGAAACCACGTCCAAGAAGTGCCATTAGCACTAAACTCTTGTGTGGATTAAGGCACTTTTGTGCAACCTATCAAGATTTCGCATCCAAGAAGTGCTTAAAAACCAAACTCTTATACGAGCTAAGATGCATCTACGTGATCTATATGGACACCTCATCTCACACTAACAAAGGCGCTTAAGTACTCCAATGCTCGGACTCATAGTCAACAAAGGCACTGTGGTGCTCAACTTTGATTGCTAGCCGGAATAAGCTAATATGACTAATTAGTCATTCAATATAGCACATATCCTTTTAAGTCATAATTTATTGACTATAGTCCCTTCATATTAGTTCAAATAATGCTGATTGAAGTTGATTGACTTAATGAACACTCATTTTATTCAACGATTATTAAGTTATATTTTGCAAGGACTGATGTTGCCAGCTACAACCTACTAGATTGCTGTTGTAGTGTACTTGGCAAGAGCAATAAAAGGCAAAGTTTCATTACAAAACCTCTTTCAATGAGACAAAATTACATAAAGGATCAAGAATACAAAACGAAGCATGCCTGTTGTTAACTAAGGAAGAGTTGAATGCCAGCAAGCTTGTAGCCATAATACACCGGAGGAACTACTCAAACTCCTCCCTTGGCCAAGCTGACAGCTTATCCAAATCGGGTATTCCCTAAGATGCTTGAAATAATAGAAATAGTGTTGAAGACAAGTAGAAAGGCTGCCCAAGTTTTCTCTAGCCTTCCTGAGCAAAGAATGCATCCTTCAGCTTCATCAAGCTTCTTGGAGGCCTAGAAACACCCAGCACTATCAGACAAGAAGAGAAGAGAACCTAGTTAAAAGGACTGAGCTGCAACAAGTCACAAAGCCAGTAAGCAAACTGGATAGTTCTAACTTCTCTATCCAAGCCTCCTCCAAAGCCAGAAGCTCTTCCCTTGGCCTTGCCACTATTAGCCGTAGCCAAAAACGGAGCATTAGCTCACCAAAGGACAAAAGAGCAAAAAAGGGAGAGCTAAACTTGTTAGTACCAAGAAGAAGTTACAGACAAGTTCCCAGAGTCCTTATAAAGGAATACCCTACGAGAACCACATGCAGCAGCCCATGTATGCCTCAAAGTGTCTAGTTGATAGCCAAAACTTCAGAAATAATATGGGCTTGGTCAATGTATCCATCTAGTCATTCTGAGGGGCAAATAAGGAAGACTTTTGCATCTTATATAGACTCATCGGCCTCACCAAAGAACCCAAAGGTTATCCGAATGCTCCAAATCAAATGATTCACCATGCAAACAACTATAAAATAAATGCACAGTAAGAAGTATGGCCTAGTGTAGATGAAATGAAAGATTAAGTTCTGAAACCACATAACAGACTATAAGTATAAACTTCGGCTATAGAATAGACTATAGGTGAAAGACTTCAGCATGCTACAAACTATGAACAAGGACTTTGCTAGTAAAATCCAACTCCCAGTCAACGAAGCAAACTTAGAGTTGAGGGGGCTAATGTTATAGGTATTTTTTGAATAATGCAAAATGGACTCACCAAAGGCCCGATAAGAAGCAAAGCCTGACCAGGGAAGGCCCAAATCGCCTAACAATCAAGCTCGCTCAGCAAAAAGTCCCAGCTCGCTAGCCACAAATGCAAGATGTAGGATGGGGGGTCAAGCGAGGACTTGACCTATTAAAGAGGACTCCAACTCGCTGATAGAAATGCTTCATTCCAGTTATGCTCTAAGAGACCCACTAGACAAACTTAGCAAGGCCAACCAGCACAGCTTTAGGTCATTAAGACAATGAGCTAAGAATATGTACAAGAATCCAATCAGCAACTGAAGATATATATCCCCAACCGATAGGTCAGCCTCCAAAACTGATATATCAGCCCTCCAGTAGTCTGACAATGATTTCTTGGCATTTATTACCTAGGGCCAAGCATTTAATGCCTGAAATGATGAAAATAATCATTTTACTATTTATCAAATTATACTTATATCCTTCCCTGCTTCTATAAATAAGAGCGGGAGACTATTGTAATAAGTAAGTAAGAAGTGACATGCAGATATTCTACCGAAATAGAGAGAGCTTTTGTAAAGTGAGAATGTATTATCATTGTATCCCTGTCAAACCATATAGAATAACCATTATTCTATGAAAAATATAAATCACTATGGACGTTGGGGCCTAAATAGGCTTTAGCTAAACCACGATAAAATCCAGTGTCTATCATCCTTCCTCCTCTTCACTCTCGTTTTCCTAATTCAAACTTGCATTTTCAGCTTGCAATTTGGGGTTTCAAGAACTTTTTTTGTTAACTAAGATTTAGATCCTTAAAACCAAATTTAACTGTCAACGAAAATCAAGATGCTACTCCTGAAGAGCAAACTTAACAACCTCAAGAAACTCAAGAGAAAATGCCATTAAGGAGATCCACTAGAGAGAGAAGAAATGCAATTCCATATGACTTTATTATTTTTCTCCAAGAACATGAGTCTGACATTGGAGTGATGGAAGATGATCCAAT
>JANHAO010017260.1:0-14051 GCA_026873985.1 Saraca asoca
TCATTCCTCAACTGAAGACAAATCAACTCCGATGGACTTTCACTAGTGCTTTTGAGGTATATAATTGACACTAGCTATGCATGAGTTGTTTCCTTTAGGTTCATGTAAATTTTAGAATGTAGTAAACAAACTGTTAGAGAAATTTAACTTGCAATAAATGTGGATGAAATCCTGATGCTGTGTATAAGAACTTTGGAATAATCCATCATTTTTTTTCAGTTACAGAGTTTCAATGTTGTGAAGCCTTGGGATAATGTTTGAATTTTTTATTTCTTCTTCTCAGGCCTTGAAACCTCATATGGAGAAACCTCTAGCACATAAAATTATGCACATTAGCATTGGTACTATAATGCCAACAAATATCTATTGTGAAAGCACACATTATGGCATTGAATTGAATTGTAACATTTGGCATTGAAGTTAATCACTTCTTCCTATCTGTTTCCTTTAATGATCCTATGGCAGGCAAGGCAGTCACTTATAGTCAAAGGTATTTTCCCTATGCTGGCAAATCCATGACATCCTATAAGAGTTACAATATCTCATGCTTTCTTACTGCAGTCTCTATAAAACTATATTTATTCAATAGCAGAAATAAAATTGAATGTTATGCTATTTGAGTAATCTAGAAGTCATAAGTCAGCATTTATCACTTAAATTCTTTATGCCTCATATAGGGGTTACTTTTGCAAAATATTGTCACAGATGTTTTTCTGGTATTGTGGGAGATTCTTGTGCATCACGGCAGATATGCACCAAACTAATAAAAAGGAAAGTTAAAATGTCATTATTGGTTTAATACAAAAGTCAAATATGGTGCTTTAACTTAAAAGCAAGGAATGAGAATGTCCTGAACCAATATAGGAGGGAGAAGATAAAAATATGATGTTATTGGCTAGTGAATATTTGATGTGCATACTATACATGTATAGTTTATCTGGCATTTTAATAATTGTGTGCTCCCTTACATTTAACTTTCTTGGTGGTGCAGGCTGAGTCTAAAAGTGCAACTAATGAATCAATTTTGAAGGTGTCTTTGGACCATGGCAAGGCCTCCGGTGTCATAAAGCCACATGACCAAGTTGTTGTTTGCCACAAAGTTGGAGACTCGTCCATTGTTAAGATCATTGAACTTGAAGTTTAAAACCATTAACTCATGTGGCTTCCAACCCAGAATTTTTTTGCTACTGGTAGTAAGAATAAAGCAAATTTAAAGACTCGATATAATACATATATCGACCTAACCATGTAAACTAAACCTGCCATTTGTTATCTATGGTAGTTGATTTCTTTTCCTAGTGCTATATTTTCTACTACCTTGTTTGTTTGAATAATATGTGTGACAGTATGAGATTTTTTGAGTTGGATGACTGAAAAGAGTTGAAGCTTTTATTTAGCATAAGCTCACTTCTGAAAGAATTCCTAGTGTACATATCATCTCCCTCTACTTGAATTATTTGTTCTTCAATCTTGTTGCTTCATTGAATGTATGCACATATTCAAAATGCCTACGTACCATTGTTAAGATAAATAAACAAATTTAAAGATTGTTCACTGGTTTAGAGACCAAATTTGTGATCAATTTTTTTTTCAGATTTTACCATTTTGAGACCGAAATAGCGATAAAAAATTTCTGTGAAATTATACATTTTAGTGACCGAAATAGCGATCAAAAATTTTGATCACAAAAATTATCATTTTAGCAATCGAAATAATGGGTGGTTTCGATTGCAAAAATTATCATTTTAGCGATCGAAATAGCAACCGAAATAATGGGTGGCAAAAATTATCATTTTAGCAACCGAAAATTCTAGTTGCAAAAATGCAAAACAGCGACCAAAATTGCCCCCTTTCAGTGATCGAATTTGTCACCACATTTTTCGGTCGCTAAGTTCAGCGACTCAACAATTTCGATCGTTGATTGTTCTGCGACTGAGATTTTAGCCACTCCTTTTTTTCGGTCACTAAATACGTCTGTGATCGAAATTCAATTTTTAGCGATCGCTAAAATGCATTTTTCTTGTAGTGTCAACATTAGGAACCCAAATCTGATTATGATAAGTTAAAGCTCCTTGTTCATCTCTTGCCAAACCTGAATCTGGTTCCTTCTTCATTTTGTCAAGCAGCTTATTTACATTCACATCTTAAGCCTATGCAGCCATAATTTGATCAACAAGTGGAAACCGTACTTGTATGTGTACCATAAGTATCCTAGGTTCTGATATTTGTAAATGATTCCATGGGCTTCCACCTTATGTAACTCTTGAATGATTAGTCTCCTTCACACATCAATATAAGCAAGACTTTGTATAGACTTCCTACTTAATGCATCAGCTACCACATTGGCCTTGCCTAGAGGATATAAGATGGAATAATCATAGTCCTTTACAAGTTCCATCTAGTGATGTTGTCAAATGCTCAAGTCTTTCTACTCAAGGATATACTTCAAACTCTTATGATTAGTGTAGATCTTATAGATCTCTCTATAAAGATAATGGTGCTAAATCTTTAATGCAAACACTACCATAGCCATCTCCAAGTCATGATTAGGGTAATACTGCTCATGCTTCTTGAGTTGCCATGATGCATAAGTTATAACTTTACCATGCTGAATTAAAACAAATCCAAGATTAATCCTAAAGGCATTATAGTAAACTATATAGCTGCCACCACTTGTAGGTAATGCCAGCACCAGTGTTGTGGTCAAACACTCCTTAAGTCACTAAAAACTTACTTCATACAAATTAGACCACACAAATTTGGCATGTTTTTTAGTCAACTTTGTCAAAGGGGCTAAAATCTAAGAGAAATCCCTCATAAAACAATGATAATATCCAGACAAACCCAAAAAGCTATGAATTTCAATCACTGAGGTGGGTCTAGGCCAATTTTGAATCATTTTCACTTTCTTAGGATTTATACTAATACCTTCCTTGGAAAGCACATCTCCCAGAAAAGCCACGCTAAATAACCAAAACTCACACTTTGAAATTTGGCATACAACTATTGTTCTCTAAAAGTTTGCAAAACTATCTTGAGGTGCTGCTCATGAGCTTGGTCACTATAGAATGCACTAAGATATCAGCAATGAACACAATCACAAATTGATCAAGGAAAGGTTAGAAAACCCTGTTCATTAAATTCATGAAAGCTGTAGGAGCATACTCAATCCAAAAAACATCACTAAAAATTTATAATGATCACACCGAGTATGAAAGGCCATTTTTTGGAATGTCTTCCTTCCAAATAACGTAAATCAATCTTAGAAAAGTATTGGGCACCTTGAAGTTAATCAAATAAGTCATCAATTCATGGCAAGGGATATTTATTTTTCATTGTGATTTTATTTAACTGCCTACAATCGATACACAACCTTAAAGTTCCATCCTTTTTCTTCACAAATAACATTGGAGCTCTCCATGGTGATATGCTGGGCCAGATGAAACCTTTGTCCACTAAATCTTGCAATTATACTTTCAATTCTTTCAATTCAGTTGGTGCCATCTGATAAGGTGGAACAAAAATAGGATTGGTACCCAGAGCAACATTAATGCAAAACTTAACTTCTCTCTCTAGTGGCATTCTAGGTAGCTCTTCAGGAAAAATATCTTAGAACTCCCAAAACCACTAGTATATCTTATGCCTTCTACTCTAATTATTTTGTGTCCTTAATATAGGCCAGATAAGCCTCACATCCTTTCCTAATCATTTTTCTGGCATTCAAAGCAGAAATAAGGTTAACAAGACCTATCTCCCTAAAGCAAAAAGGAATCTCTATCTAGTATATAAAAACTAACCAGCTTATTGTAACAATCTACACATGCATCATGTGCTGATAACCAATCCATGACCAATATAACATCAAAATTAGCCATATCTAACACAATTAAGTCAACAGGTAAATCAGTTCCATGTACATTAATTCCACAAGAAGATACCATATCATAAGCAGTCAATGTCTAACCCAAAGGAGTAGATATCAATAACTATGATTTTGAAAGGAGTCCAGGTCCACCAAGTCATGGTACAAGATAAGTAGAGTTAAACAAGTAGGTTACACTTTTATCAAATAGTGCATAAGCTGGAATAAAATTGATTGATAAAGTACATGTGACTACCGCATTGGAGGCCTAGATATCCTGCCTAGTCAAAGTATATACTCTCATAATAACTCAATGTCTACTACCACAACCTCTACCAAAAGATCTTTTACCTCTCCCTCTCCCACCAAACTTAGATGGTGAGGCCTCACAGATGTTATAGATCAGGGCACAATATTTCTTAATGCACCCATAACCCTATTGCCACTAGGCCGAGCTATTAAATATGGATAGTCTCTCACCATATGACCCATCTAACCACATCTAAAGCAATCTCTAGCTTCCCATTTGTAGACCTCTAAATGAATTTTTCCACAAGTCTAACATGATCCTAGTGCCTCAGGTCTAATCAGAGTAGCATAACTAGAGTAAGATCCTCCAAAGGGATGATAACTCAAAGAAATGACACCTACTAGTCTTCTATTTAGATTACTTCTACCCCAATCCCATGATGGGAATTGCACATCATGCCTCCATGAAGGAGATGCACCAGAAGTCTAAGATAATGGTTGTCTAAAATCTCCACCTATACCCTCATATCTTGATCTTTTTCTCGCTCTACTCTGAGCCTTTCTTTCTTTCTTTCTTTCTTTCCATTAACCTCACTTCTAATTTTATAGCTTGGTTATAAACTTGTTCATATGTAGTGTCCTCAAAAACCTGAATAACACTAAAGTAATTGTCATCAAGGCCATCAACAAATTTCCTAGCTTTTCCCTCTCAGTATGGATCCTGTGCCTTGCAAACTGAGATAGGTGAAGAAACTAGATAGCATACTCATAGATAATCAACCATTTTTGCTTGAGATTGTTAGATTCCTACAATTTAGCACATCGTTGAAGAATTGTTGTAGGAATGCCATATGGAATATTTCCCAAGTATTTGTTATTTCCCCTTATGACCTATAACTTTTCCAGCCCTGATACTAATTCGAAGCAAATTCATCAAGCTAGAATCCAACCAACCTCGTAGCAACATCCTCTGGGCACTTAAGGACCTGCCACAATCGCTCAATTTGATCCCACAATGGGAGAAGATCCATTAAAGGCCTAATGCCTGAATAACAAGGAAGCTTGAGCTTTTGAAATTGTTGGAGGTAGTTTCTAAAGTTCATAAATGTTAGCCCTGCAAGAAATGGAAGGGTGGTGGTAAATGTGTTTTTAGCCCTTCCTATTGTTGTCTCTGAAGTCTTTGTTAGGTTAGTTCATTGACAAACTCAGTTAGAGCCCTTTGCAAATTTCTTGCCTATGTCGGGGCATCCAAAGTATAATGGCCTACTGAAGCTCCAGAAGTAGAAAGAGCATCTATCTTATGTTGAAAAGTTTCTAGTTGCACTTCTTCATGTGCCACCCTGCCTCGGCCTCAACCTCTAGCTCTACCTCTACCTCTACCTCGAGGTGGTGGTGATGAAGAGGATGGTTCATGTGAAGCTTTCTTGGATGCTTCTTCAGATCGGCATCTAATATGAGCCAAAGATCTAGTCTTGGTAGCATCTCCTTATTATCAAGCAGAAGGATTTGTTTAAACAATATTCAAATATGTATATATATATGTAGAAATGAAAAATTAAGGAATTATGGAGAATTTCAACATATTTCATGGAGTGGATATTAACATATCTTTATTCATATTTCATGCTCCTAGGCACACTAACATGATCTCAATATGTTTATCCCAATTTGGCAATTAAAACCTCTAATATGCACCTGAACTCTTGAACCAAGCTCTAATACCAACTTTGTCATGCCCTAATTCATGACATGTGACTAGCATCACTTATAGGTAACTCTCTACAAGCCCAACCATGCAGTAAACTCTTGATGCTACATACCTTCTATGTGCAGAAAGATTAGACAAATATAAAACATGTAGGACATGAAGATAAATCTAAATAATACTAACACATTTATCAAAATACTTTATCAAATTTCTACCAAAAATCTGGCATAATTTCCTCTATTTTTTGGACCCTGGGCACTAGGCTAATACAATAGCAGAAGGCCACATTCCCTACTCACAACCGTTACAACTAGACAAAACACAACATAAGCCCAGAAACCATAATGTACACAATCTACTATGTGACAACCACACACAAATACATAGACAACTTGACTCTACCAACTGCTAAAATACAACCATCAATACGCATTTGTGCTTCACAAAAGAAGTCTAGCCAATCAAGGAGTAGACTCAGATCCAAATGGATGTGGATGAATGGTGGGAGTGGTCTCAGGCTTTGAAAACAGAAAGGAAAATGGAGTGAGTTTCTTAGAAACCCAGAGAGTGAATAATTCCTCAAAAAACCAATGGTTAGTTTATAAATCATGTTCAAATGAAACATAGTATAATATACATATGTATATATATATATATATATAAACATCAACTTGTAAACATTTCGCAAATTCGAAAGTTTCAGATCATTGAGGGAAATCAAATTCAATAATGTACCAGTCATTAAGTCATAATAAGAAACAAAGTACAACATTTTGCAAAAAACTCATCAAATTGTATAACAAAGAGATCACTAAATTCCTTCTTCTTGCTCAAATAGTTGAATGATAAGAAAAATTCATAGTTTCAATATACCCTTGGAATCCAACGATTAATTTCTAAAGGTAACCTTTCCTAACAAATATCAATCGTCATCACCTTATTCTTCTAACAGATATTCTTCCCCTTATTCCTTTAATATATATAATTCTATTCACAAGTACACTTGAGGGTTTTCCTAAGAAATTTTCGAAGGATACAAATTTCAAATTTGGTTTCTTTCAAGGAAGCTCAATACCAATATATTGTATAAAACCATAAGCATAAATAAAAGGGTTTAGAACCATTTCTAGTCAATTCATATATTGAATCATTTGACAACAAAAGCATCCATGTCACATAATAGCTTTGCTCAATATTTTCAACAACCCATTATGGCAAATAGTAAGATTTCGAACATCAACACAAAAAATCATACTTAAAAAGGAGTGTATATATATATATATATATATATACATGATGTAGTACTATTTCTTACAACATATGATTTTCCTTACAAGGAAAATATCTAGTAAAAATTTAACTTATTTATAATCATAGTATTCTATGTTGTTCTAACTCACAATAGTAAACAAAATTGACATTTGAGGAAGAAAATTCACAAAGAGGAGTAGAATTATCCACTCACCTTAAAATAGCAAGATTACTTCCAATTTTTTTTTCCTCTTGGATCACAACTAAATCACCAGAACCTAATAGCCTAGTTCATCAACCATCACTTATAATCTGTTTCAAATTTGAAATAAGATCTCTTAATCACTTAAATCTAATCTTAAAGCAAAAAAAATCAAATGGAGAAAAGAACACAAATTGCTCACTAGTTTAGCACTATGTTGGGGTTTCAACTTATCACCATCAGCTGAGTAAAGGAAGGAAAGGAGATGAATTGTCTTGCAGAAGCCCAAGAAAGAACAAGGTCAACCAGAAAACAAGTCAGGCTAACTGCAAGTCTGGCCGGAAGAGGCTGAGTAGGTTAAAGGGGAGGAGCTAGCCGAATCTCACTAGTTATCAGTTCTGAAACAGGGCAGCTTCGGGTTGCATCTCTGGTGTGTCTGGCCACCATCACCACAACCCATCGATTCGCTCCGAGCTACTATCGCCGTTAGGAGCTGATAAGGAAGTGTTAAACGAAGGAGCCTCGAATAGAGCAATATGACTCTGCCCTAATGCTTCACTTCAATAGCTCCAGTGGAACAGATGGCATCACTGATCAGGAGAACCGATCAGTAGCAAGTTGGCCAAAGAGCTTTTGAGAGAGATGAATGCAGGGGAGCTAGTCTGCCTCTGAGCTTGGAAAACATCAGAAAAAAGGAAAGAAATGAGATCCTGCAGCTAGCAATTGATCTAGTATGCTGATTAGAGAAGGAAAGGAAGTCGGACAAAATGGAAAGAATAGAGGAGCTACCCTCGTCACAAGAGGAAAGAAGGAGAGAAGAAGAAGAAGAAACAAGAAGCAGGGGAGGTTGTGGAGAGTAAGAAAGTTGTGCCAAAAAAGAAGGAAAAGGAAGAAAAAAAAAAGAAAAAAAAAAGAGAAAAATTACCTTTTATCCATAAAAAAATTAGAATACTCACTATAACACACCTATTTACAATATTTTCCATCGAAAAAAAATATGCTAAACTATAAATTATACTCATTTATCATATAATCTTACAGATACACTACTATCTTATTTCATAGTAGCATTATCCCCATAGTATTATTAATATTATTATTTTTAAGTGTTCAAGGAGATGTCACGTATGGTAAAACTATTACAACCTACTAATCTCACTTGTAGTTTAAATCTTGCAAAACAAGTAAAATCCATTTCGTTTGGAGTCCCTAAACAATCCATCGTCCCCTTCAATACCCCACCCTACTACCCTAACACTATTAATAACCCACTATATACGCATAATCCACAAAGTCCAACCCAAGTAACCAAACACGGCACCTTATCACCATTATTATCCACTCCCAAAATACCACCTAACCCATTATTATTACAGAATATTCCTAAAAAGAAACCCTCTAAGCTATACTACCAAAATCTACCAATCCCAACCCCCAAAATTTCAACAAGAGATTATCACCCACTGAGTTTGAAGAGAAGGAAAAGAAAAACTTGTGTTACTGGTGCGGTGCAAAGTTCACCCTAAACCATAAATGTATGAGGTCTCAATTGTATCAACTCCTTACAGACTTTGGAGAAGATGAGACAGAACTAAAGGTGTTTTTTAATTGTACTGACAACCCGAAAATGTTACTTCCTGAAGCTGACAGGCGTGAAAATCATGTGCCATCACTACATGTTATGTTAGGCTCAACAGGATTCTGAACAATGAGGATGAGAGGAAAGAGTCGAGGGCTTAAGGTCATAATCTTAGTAGATTTAGGCAATACTCACAACTTTGCAGGCAATTCAGTGGTTAAACTATGGGTTGACCAGTTAGGAAGGATAAGAGTACTAGTGTGATTATAGCCAATGGGGACAGTTCAACTACTTAAGACCATTCTAAAGATCTTCAGTGATCTGTCCAAAACTTCTTGCAAGACTGATTTTATGGTTCTTCCTCGAAGCTATGACATGGTACTTAGAAACCAGTGGTTAGTTACTTCAGGGCCTATACTGTGGGACATGGGAGAACTCACTATGCGGTTCCAATCTCATAACCCGCTAGCTAACTTTGAAAGGGATACAACCTGGGCAAGTACAGGATGCTGAAGGGAGGCATCAGAAAAAATAATGCAATCTCTGGTAGAGAATAATACATTGGCTTCTTGTCCTTTAATGCTCACTGGTTGGCCATCTGAGCAGTTGCAAATGGGGGAAGGTAGTTCCATTGATGACCAGCAGAATTGTCCTCAATTGACAGAACTGTTACATGAATATGAGACCCCTTTTCAGTTACCAAGAGCACTACCTCCCAAGAGGCCACATGACCGTAGAATCCAGCTTAAAGATGAAAACTAGGCTGTTAACATCAGGCCCTATAGACATCCAACTGTTCAAAAAATTGAGTTAGAAAGGATGGTGGGGGAAATGCTAGAAGCAAGCATCATAAAGGATAGTTCTAGCTCATTTGCTTTAACAGTTGTTATGGTAAAGAAGGATGGCACTTGGAGACTCTTTTGATTATAGACGGTTAAATCAGCTCTCTGTTAAGGACAAGTTTCCTAATCCATTAGTGGAAGATTTGCTAGATGTGCTCACAATTGCATATTATTTAACCAAGTTGGATTTAAGGTCTGGCTACCACCAAATCAGAATGCATGAGCATGATATTCACAAAATGGCTTTTGAGACTTGAGGGTCACTGTGAGTTCCTAGTGATGCCTTTTGGCCTTACAAATGCACCCTCAACCTTCCAAGGTCTCAAGAATAGTATCTTCAAGCCCTTTCTAAGGAAGTTAGTTCTACTATTTTTTATGATATACTTACTTACTCCAAGGACTTAAATACAAACCGTCAGCATCTTAGCATGGTATTTGATGTATTGAAGCAAAATTAGTTATTTGTCAAGTCAGAAGTGGAGTAGTTGGGGCATGTAATTTCTAGAAATGGAGTAGCTATGGATAAGAAGAAAGTGGAATGCATGAGCAACTGGCCTGTAACTTAGTTAAAGACGTAAGGGGTTTTTAGGCCCCACAGGGTACTATCGCTTATTTATCAATTATGGAAGTATTGCTAATCTTCGAAGTGATTTGTTAAGAAAATGAGATTTTGAAAGGAATATAAGTGCACATGCAGCATTTAATAGACTTAAGTAAGCTCTGGCACTTCCAGATTTTAACAAGTTCATTTGGAGACCGATGCTTCAAGCATAGGTGTGGGGGCTGTGTTATCTCAGGGAGGCAGACCCATTGCCGATTTTAGGAAGGCTTTGGCACCAAGACACCAAGCTCTTTCAGTATATGAGAAGGAGACGATGGCTCTCTCGATGGCAGTAAAGAAGTGGAACGCTTACTCAGCGACGAAGCCAGGACATTGGGATAAGTGGAACATTAAAATAAAATAAAAAAATTAAAAATTAAATCACATTATTATAGTTAATACATCTTTTTAAATTATAATTTTGTATTATAATTTAAAAATATAGTATATTTCATAGGGTTTGAAAAAAAAAATTCACACAATTAATTAATTTTACTTAAATTAGTTAATTTTTGATGAATTTGGTAAAAAAAAACTTTCAATGGTTATAAAAAAATATCAAATTCAATTAAAAATCCTCAAGTCTTATAAATTGTAATTAATTTTCGATTTTAAATTTTAATATGATGTGTTTCTATGATACGTTTCAATATTTTAATAAGATAAAATTTGAAAACAAGTAGAGTGTTTTTAATGGTACGTACGTAAGATTTTAAAAAAGCCAGTTAGATATATACTAACGTAGAAATTAGAGTTGTCAAAAATGAGTTGGATTTATCAGGTTCGTCTATCCCACCATATAAATGGATTGGGTTGGGTTGAGATTTTCTTAGCCCGCCTCATCCCGTTTGATGGCAGGTTGAGATGGGTCGGGATGAGCCAACCTATTTTAACAATTTTACATATCAAAATATATTGAGTCTGTTGGGTTGGCTTGTCCCATCATATAAATAGATTGGGTTGAGTTGAGATTTTTTCAATTCGTCCAACTGGCGAGTGAGCCCGTCTCACCTTGTTTGATAGCGGGTTGAGGCATGTCGGAACGGCGGCCCTATGACTATGCTGTTGTACTTATTTGTTTATGTGGATACTTAAAATGATGGCTACTCACTGCTTTCACCTCTAGGCCTACTTATAATAGAATAAATAAGAATAAAATAATTATTTCTTAATTGTATTTGGTGTTATTAGGAATGGAATAAGCATTTCATTTTTAATTTTAGTACAACAAAGTAATTTAAAAATGAAATGAGAAAAGAGTAGTAAATAATAGATATCTATTTGATTTAATAATCTAAATTGAATATGTTATTATATAATTTAATATAATAACAATTATATTCATGCAATAAATAATAAAAAATATTATATTTAAATTCTATTACCAAAATTATAATTAAGAAATTTTTTCTATAATAAAAGCATCATAAATTCTAATTAATTGAATTTTATTTTATATGAAATAATTTTGTATAATAAATAATATTTATTCGAAAATAATACAATTATATTTTATTTTGAATTTTATTATTGAAAATGTAATTACCAAAATAGTTTTATAATAAAAATATTGAAAAGCTAACATTATTTTAATATTTACTAATATAAATATATTTTTGCAATATATAAAATATGTAAAGGACAAAAGTGTAAAAAGATCAATTAATAAATAATGGAATAACCATTTCCATTCTTCTAGTGATAGAATGGGATTTCTATCATTTGACAGAATGATCATTTTTTAGTGAATAAGAATTCTTATTTCATAATGCATATCAAATCAACTTTTTCTTCATTCTATTTCATTTAGTATTCTTCATTCTATTTCATTTAACTAAACGTGTTTTATGAGTGATTGCAACAAATGAATGTAGAGACTGATATGTGACTAATACATAGAGGTGCTAAACAGACCGCCGGTCCACGGGCCTTGCGGATCGGTCCGCATTTTTTTGTGAATTAGATTAAGCAAAAATTGGTCCGTTTAAATGCGGGCCTAAACGGACCAAGCCCGTTTAGGCCCGCATTTATGTGGACCAAGTCCGGTCCGCGCGAATCGGCTAATTTGGCATTAAATTAGCTTAAAGTCCGCGGACCATGCGGACCAGTCTGTATTTTTTTGCGGACTGGACCAGGTAAAAGTTGGTCTGTTTAAATGCGGGCCTAAACGGACTTGATCCGTTTAGGCCCGCATCCGCGTGAACCAAGTCCGGTCCGTGCGGACCGGTCCATTTAGCACCCCTACTAATACAACTCAATCTCATATATTGGATTGGATTATTCTACAAGGAATTCATACTCTTGAAAAGGTGAAATTTTTATTGTTGAATTACTAATTTTGTTTTGCTATTTGTGTTTTACATTTGATTCATTTATTTAAAATTTGAAAACAAGTAATTTAACATGATAATACTCAACTTTAGTTGAAGTTATTAGCAAAATTATCATATTGAATTTGTTTTTTATTTTTATTTTTTGGTTACAATGATGGCTAGAAACTTCGAACCAAAACATTCTACAAATCAGGGATGGAACACTTTGTAACTTGGGAGAGACCAATTGTTTAGTATGTCACAATATTTTTTCATACAATTATATATATGTTAAGCAATTTAATCCTAAATTATTATATTAGTCCCTCAATCAATGTTACATATTAAATTATTTCTCTTAAATTGTTAAAGTATTAGATTAATAGTATTTTATGAAACAATGTTTTCTCTATCATTTTAAAAATATTATCACATTAAATCACAATAGATTCTTCTAATATTTATTACTATATAATATAAATTAAAAGTAATTTCAAGAAATTATAGAATTAAAAATATAATATATACTCAAAAGAGTGTGATTCATATAAAGATTTAATAATGAAATCCAACTAATTAATTAAACTAAGTTGAAGTAATCATATGCTAAGTTGGAGTAATTACACGTTAATTAATATTTTCAAATTTTTCTTTTCTTTTGGCATTTGAATATTAGTACCTCACTAATTTTAATTATTTTTTCTTACAACTTTTATGAATCAAAAGTACAAATTTTACAATTATTTAAAAGAAAATTACAATTTGTATGAACTTCTTATATAATAAATATACAAAAAAAATCATAATTCTATTAGTAACAATTGCATTATAAAAATTTTCTAAATTTTACTTTTAATGCAAAATTACAATTTTTATTTTAAAAAATTGGCAAAAAAAAATTTTTTTACAAAATTATAATTGTTGGAGATATTTACATTAATTTATTAATTTAGGAAAATAACATGAAAATGAATTAAAGAATCATAAAGCTCCAACGACTAATAAAATAAAATTGTCATAACGACTTATAATGGTGCTTAATGCTAAAAAGATACTTATGCCCAAAGATATAAATGATAACAAAAGTCTTAGAGTTATGAATATAAGGCAGCTAAATGATTACAACTTCAAAAGCCTCCAAGGGACAAATAATTTTATAAGATAAATAATTGACTGTTATGAATTTCATCTATTATTGTGGATGTTCATTTAGTTTCTTAACTCTTGAAACAATGAATGTTATAAATTCATTCATTATTATGAATATCCATCCCCTAAAGCCATTGAATCTCCTTCAAAACCATTGAATCTCATTTCTTCTTCTTGGCTTTTAGGTTATCTATCTTTATGATTGTATACTTATAAATAGAGGCTTCTATGAAGCAATTGAATAAGAAATATCTTTCTTCTCTATATGTTATTTCTCTTTAGTGTTTTTACATTCT
>JANHAO010017261.1:0-14051 GCA_026873985.1 Saraca asoca
TCTATATTACACAATTGACTACGTGCACTTGCGTAATTTTGAGTGATAATTTCAATTTTAAAACTTACACACTCAACAACATGCGGTAAGGTCACTGCACGCACACGATAGCTAAGAAAGTGGCTCGTATACACGAGCTAAAGATCACATGCACACGATCGCTAAGAAAGTTGCTCATATGCATGGTAAGATCACAATATACGGTGGCTAAGAAAGTGGCTCATATGCATGAGCTAAAGATCACATGCACACGGTGGCTAAGAAAGTTACTCATATGTATGGTAAGATCACTGTGTTCATGCGATGGTTAAGAAAGTTACTCACATGCATGAGTTTTAAGATCACATGAGAGCTACAAAAACTTAATTGCATGAATGCAAAATCGAGAAGTAGGCCATGATAGTGTGATGCCTTGTTAGTCGCATTAATGTGACACTCAATCATAACTTAAGACTTAATTTACAAAGTGCGCACTTCTTAGGATCTCGTCACCAAGTCAAACATTTTCTAGAATTTTTAAAAGAATCTACATGGACCAACTTACATGCAATCTGGGCCACTTTCACATATCACATTACAAGTTCAATATATGGTTCTCACTGTAATTGGCTACTCTTGCTCGGGGTCCTGCTGAGGCTGGGGAGGCTGCTGTGCTACAAGCTACAATACGTACTCCCTCAAGCACCCTCTCTTAATCAGATCCTCAATAGCATCTCTGAGAGCTCGATAATCCGAAGTGTTATGCCCCACTTTGTTGTGAGATGCACAGAACTTGTTTGTATTTCTGCCTGTACTAGGAGTCCTCATTGGGTTAGGTGTCCCAAAGTCTTCTTTCCCTTTTTTTGTAGCAAATATCCTGTCCAAGGTATCTAACAGGATACTATAATGGTCAGGCAGCTTGGATGTAGAGGTCGCTCATTTCTGTCTTTCTTGGCAGGCTGACTATCGGAACCATCATCCCGACCCTTATTACTCCTCTTCTTGTTTTGGGTGGAGGGGCTCGCCTTGTCCTTTTGCCTGGACTCTTTCGAACCAAAAGTTTCCTCCCACCTGATCTGCTTGGTAACTCAGTCATAAAATTCACCCACGTCCGTAACTAGGTATTTATTTATACTTTTATATAACTTGCTATCCTTATGGAGCCCTACTGATTTGGCCATCAAGATGGCTTCATCGGATGGGCTCTCCACATTGTCAGTCTCACGTCTAAACCAAGTAATATAACCTTTCAGCGATTCGTGCTTATGCTAAAAGATTGTAGCGAGATGGCAGGGGGTGTGAGTTGCTTTCTCAATGCTCGGTATTGACTGAGGAATTTTTCTTGGCATTCTTCCCAGCTGCTGATGCTACAAGCTGGGAGATTTCTGAACCAAGCTCGAGGTGTATCTCCCAATGTGGCCAGGATGCGCGCCATTTGACCAGGGAATTAGTTGTCTAGAGGTCCATCTATATGTTGAACATGTCCAGATGGCTTCACAGATCACTATCCGTGATATACAGTAGAATCATGGGAACTTTAAGCTTGTGAGGGAGAGGTTCCAACTCAATCTCCTTAGAAAAGGGGGATTATCCCTCGGGGCATCCCCGATTGCTTCGGCCTTGAGAGTGTTCTTCCAATTGCTTCACCCTCTATAGTAACTCCTCCATCAGCTGAGTTAGTGCTTCTGAACGCTCGCTGGAAGGCTAAAGACTCTTCCTACCCTCCTAGCCACATGAGTGATGATCTGACATGCGCTCTTGGTTGACCCTATTCAAGCTTTCAGCTTACTGTTACTGGTGACCATTCTCGAGTGTGATGACTTCAGCTTATCTTTGTACACCCCAAGCTTGTGCTTGTGCCAATACCTTAATCGCTTTAGCCATTTCCTTTACTGTATTTTCCACTACCTCTTGGCGTCGGTGCCAAGCTTGCATTTCACCGCTCCCAGGCATAATAATGGCAGGTTGGTGGCAAATAGAGGAGGGCAAGCCATTAACGATCTTGGCAGTAGAAGAACTCATCGTATGACCTTCAAAGTGGTTACTGATGGCTTGAGACTTCCTAATAGCCTTTCCTCTGGCCATTACAACTGGACAAAGGATGAATTTGAATACAGTGAATCAACCAAAATGCAGATGAGTCCCCATAGACAGTGCTAAAAATGTTGATGGTAGATTTTGGTTCTACTAGAATCCAGCCAATAGGAAAGGTTCTTTTAGGACTCAAGCTGTAATCTGGTTCCAATCACAATAGATAAATGTAGAAAGGCAACAAAAAGAAGAAAAGCAATAGGAAACATAGAGCTTTTTAACGTGGTTTAGCCAAATCCAAACAGTACTGGACCTTATGTCCACAGTAGTGTATTGATATGGAAGAGTTTCTACAGAGTTATAGTATGATTTTCCATCCTTGGCTTCATGTTTACATAGTGCTCCTTCCTCCTTTTTATAGAGAGGAGGAGGATATAATAGTAATTTTACAAGTTGTGAATATGTTACATTATGCAATGTACGTACAAGACAAAACATATCTTTCAATTCGGCTACTGCAGATTATTTTTTGTAGGTGGGACCCTTGTCTACTCAGGCGTGACATATGCTTATCTCCTACCCATTAAGCCTCTTACTGAAGGCTGCACCTCATGACCTGAATCCCTTAGCCTGGGGTTGCTGCTATTTCTCGAATAACGAGGTCGAGTTGGTTTGAGCTCGCATAAGATCGGCTAATGAATGAGCGAACCGGGGCTAAGGCATCCTTGGCTCCTTAGCAAGCTATGCATCTGCTGCTACTTTGGGCCTTCGCTAGCCCATTTAGGAAATCCCAAATTTTGCTTATAACACAACCAATTCTTGGCTAAAAGAAGAAAAGGAAGTCGATTAGGGTAAAGGGCAAAATGGGAAGAATAGAAGTCAATTTTTTACCTTTGACTTTCCTTTAGTATTTTCTTATTTTGTCTTCAGCTTTGAGTCTAAATTTAATGTACTCATTACTCACCAATGACCATAAAATTCTATAAATTTGCACTTACTAGGAACCCATAGCCTTAGTTTTGATTTATTCGAAATTTCCCAAAAATCAAATCTCAAAAACATGAATTTTGTTCCTTGAGCATCCATAATGAGAATTTCGATATCCGAAAAATCTCTCATATCATCTATTTCTATTATATCTATGTTCTCATAACTCAAGATTTATATTTTTGAAATTCTCGAAAAAAAATTATATCTACCTTTTCAAATTTTTTTGGAAAATTCAAGATGTTACAATATTTAACATTTTTCCTAAAATCAATTATAAATGAACATATAATTACATTATTATAAAACTGAGAAAGATATTGTTATGGGCGTTATTAGGATACAAGGTTCGAGAAGGACGACATCCAGAAGAATGTAATCAAATGAAGAAAGGACCTAGGGCAGGATTTAACTCCGCCAGAAAGAGACCGTGATCGTCGAAAGAGGGCCATGAGGCCTCGCTATGCCACGAGACTTAAGACATGAAGAGTTATGACCGCGTCGACCAAAATCAACAGGCAACCAAACGAGGACAAAGGTAACGGTCCTGGGACCTCGACCCATGATCTCCCCTTCAGTCCACTTCTAAACGGATGATTGTACAAAGTCCAGTTAGCAACCTAAAACATGCTAGAAAAGTTGACAGCTCAGGTCTCAGGCAATACACATCAGGTCCTCAGAAATCTGACAATGATTTGCCCAGCATTAATTGTCCGACGGCAAGCATTTAATGCTAAGAGCGGCAAAGGTGATCATTTTGCCGATCAAGAAAATTACTCTTGTAACCCTCTCCCTCACTATAAATAGAAGGGAAGGGATCATTGTAAAGGGGAAAGTGAGAGATATACAGAAAACTCTGCTAGTAAAGAAAAAGAAAACCTCTTGTATCCAAAATCCTCATTAGAAGGACACATAGTTGGCTATGAGAAAGTAAGATAGTCATTGTAATCTGGTCTATCAAGACCTTTGGAAAGCAAATAACAAAAGAGTAACGCGGACGTAAGGGCCAATAACTGGTTTTCGCTGAACCACGATAAATCCTCGGTGTTATTGTTCTCTTCCTATTTTCTCCTCAAACCTTTGTTGTTCTCCTTCTTTTTCTCTCAAACATGTAGTCAGTTGTGTTGTACCAAAGAAACTAGTTAACCGAATTTTGGTGTCAACATTTTGGTGCTAGAAGGAAGGCCCCCACTGCATATTCCCACTACATTTTCTCATCTTTAATCTTCAAAAAGCCGTGTCAGATATGATGGCAATAAGGAAAACCATCAGGAACATTGAGACTCCCGCTAGTCAACCAGAAGGCCAAACACAGCAGCAGGACACAACTACTCCTGCAGTAGGCCCCGAAGTCGGTGATGCGCAGACTTGGCAATGGTGCCAAGAGACCCTTGACAAACACCAGGAGGCTTTGGAGAACACCATGAAAGAGCTGGCTGACATGGTCCGGACATTGTCTCAAGCACACACCCGAGGTGTAACAAGACGAAGAGAAGTAGTTACCTCTAAGAATGAGCACCGTCATCTGGGAACCCAACATGATCAGCAAATCAAGGTCAAATGCCAATGAACCCATTCAATTCATTCCTCAAATTCGCAATTGAGATATGAAGTCCATCGACTTAGGGAGGATGGCAAAAATGAAAGAAATGATGTTCAGGAAGAAGAGTCACATCAAAGTGAAAGTTCGGAAGGAACCAACAGCGATGGGGAGTCAGATCATAGCTTGGCTGATTATGAACGTGGCCCGAAGCAGGGGACCTCAGATCGATGTTATCACCGAAAGTAGGAGCAAAAGAATCGAAAGGCCTCTCATTATCAACCAAACCCCCGGGATCCAAAGGTTGAAGGACTACTTCAGAGAATGGAATGACTGGAGAAGAATTCCACCTCCCGAGAGAACCACGAATCCCTCGAGGGAAGAACCCCCCTCTCTCACCGAATCGAGACGGAACCTCTCCCCTGCAGGTTTAAATTTCCAAACATCCCCTTGTACGATGGGAACAGCGATCCTCATAATCACTTGGACTCTTTCAACGTCCAAATGGATTTACAAACTTCCAATCCATTGGTAAAATGTCGAGTCTTCCCGGTGACCCTCGGGGAGATACCACTGGTATGGTTCAGAAGTCTCCCAACCCGTAGTGTGAAAAGTTGGGATGAGTGTCAAACTAAATTCCTTGACCAATATAGGGCGCTAAAAAGGCAGCTTGCCCCCTCTTGTCATTTGGCTACGATTTTCCAACAAAGGGATGAGTCACTCAAAGATTACATTACGAGGTTCCGACAGGAAGTTAGAAACGTTGACAGCCCATCGGACGAGAGTGTCCTCACTACGATTTCTGTCAGACTTTGAAATGATGGGAAGCTATATGAAGACATATACAAGTCCCCCGTCAAAAGTTTAGGTGAATTCTATAAGCGAGCCGCGAAGGAGGTCTGTTAGGAAGAAACTTTTGGCCCAAGGAAGCCGAAAAAGAAAGATGATGTGGCAACCCCCAGGGGGAAGAAAAGGAATGGGAACGAGAATGACAAAAAAGGTTGAGAGGATGGCCCAAGAGGTTAAGTCACAAAGAAAGTCTAAGCTAAGTCTTATCAACCTCAACGTTGCTACGAGAGTTACACCGCCTTATCAGACGCCCCCGACAGGATTTACGCTACGAAAAGGGGGAACGAAGACTTTGGACGGTTTAGGCCCATCAGGACCCCCATTGATAAAAGAAACTAAAACAAATTTTGCGCCTATCATAGTGAAGTCGGGCATAATACGTCAGATTGATGGACGCTAAAAGATACCATCGAAGACCTGATCAAAAGAGGTTGTTTAGGAGAATAAGTGGCAGGAGCCCCAGGACAGAGATCCCCGCACCCCCAACAACATACATCGCGGTGCCATTGGACCCCTGAGAACAAAGGGGCACCCTCCGTGAGGATGATATTCACCATTCATGGCGGGCCCCACATCGGCAGCACGACAAATCGATCGCGTAATCGTTATGTTCGAGAAGTGGGCCATGTCCTCCTCGCTAGTCATGAACAAAATGACAAGCCTGCCAAAAAGGCGAAGGCTATCACGAATGACATCACATTCACCAAAGAAGACACAACGGGAGTGCACTACCCGTATAATGACGCCATCGTCATACGGGCAAGAGTAGCCAATTTGGAGGTAAGGAGAATAATGCTAGATACCAGAAGCTCTATCAACGTAATGTATAAGGCATGCTTCGATCAGATGGATGTGGGGACAAGACAAACAGATCCATTGCCAGATCCCCTTTATGGATTCACCGGGGACGGGATACTTCCAATAGGGCAAATCAAACTCCCGCTCACCATAGAAGACTCGGACCGTCAAGCCACCGTCATGACGGATTTCTTGATCATTGATTGTCCTTCGGCATAAAACGTGGTACTAGGACGACCCGCCATGAATGATCTTGACATCATAGTATCAACCAAGGCACTTGTCACAAAGTTTCCTACCCCAGGCAGAATGGGGTGTGTCCGAGGAGAACAGCAGGTAGCTCACCATTGTTACGAAGAAGCGGTAAAACTTGGGGTACAAAAGAGAAAGGTGGACATGGTCTGTGGCAGATACTCCTGCCCGATGAGTGAAAAAGGGGTCGCCTACGACCTCGACCCCCGGGAAATGGATGCGAGACAAACCACGGGGCCAACTGAAGATCTGGAAGAAGTGCGAATAAGTAAGAAAGATGAGGAGAGATGCCTAAAAGTAGGAAAACAACTGCTACCCAACGTGAAAACATAGTTGGCAAACTTCCTTAGGGAAAACACGGATGTTTTCACTTGGAATCATGAGGATATGGAAGGCATTGATCTAAAGATGATGTCCCACTCACTCCATATCGACCCTCAAGCTAAGCCAGTTTGCCAGAAAAGAAGGCTGATGACTGCTGAACGTTATGCGGCACTCAAAGAAGAGGTGGACAAACTTCTGGCCAATAGATTCATTAGGGAAGCACGGTATCCCACCTGGGTAGCAAATCCTGTCCTCGTCAAGAAAAAGAACGGGAAGTGGAGAACGTGTATTGATTTTATAGATCTTAATCGAGCTTACCCAAAGGACAACTTCCCCCTACCGAGGATGGATCTACTTGTCGACGCAACCGCGGGACATGAACTCCTCAGTTTCATAGATGCCTACTCGAGATATAATCAGATTTTGATGGATGCGCGGGACGAAGAACATACCTCATTCGTCACTGATCGTGGACTGTATTGCTATAAAGTGATGCCCTTCAAACTCAAAACTGTGGGGGTGACTTACCAACGATTAGTGAACAAAATGTTCCAAGGGCAAATCGGTAAGACGATGGAGGTTTATGTGGATGACATGCTTGTTAAGTCTAAACAACTCGTCAATCACATTCGTGACTTGGATGAAATGTTTCAAATCTTGAGAAGATATCAGATGAAGCTGAATCCCCTCAAGTGCACCTTCAGAGTAGCATCAAGTAAATTCCTCGGCTTCATAGTTAATAACCGAGGGATCGAAGCTAACTCGAAAAAAATCAAGGCCCTCATCGACATGCATTCTCCCACAGGCCCCAAAGATGTCCAAAGCTTAAACGGCCAAGTCACTGCCCTAAGTCGATTCATCTCAAAAGCCTCTGATAAGTGCATCCCTTTCTCTGATATCCTCAAAAAGGCTAAAAGGTTCGAATGGACCGCGGAGTGTGAGGATGCATTTAGGAAGCTTAAAGCGTATCTTGGCCAGGCACCCCTCCTTTCCAAACCAAAAGAGGGGGAGAGGCTGACTGTCTATCTTAGAGTATCTCAGTACGCCCTGAGCGCGGCATTGACCAGAGAAGAAAGGGCCATTCAGCTCCCTATATATTACATAAGTTGGATGCAGAAACAAGATATTCCCCTATAGAGAAACTCACATATTGCCTACTTATAGCCTCGAGGAAATTGCGACCTTATTTTCAGGCCCATAGCATCAGAGTTCTTACGCAATATCCCTTGAGGCAAATTCTGCAGAAGATTGATGTCTCCGGATGACTACTTAAATGGGCAATAGAGCTCACCCAGTTTGACATTAAATATAAGCCTAGAACGGCCATCAAAAGGTAGGCACTGGCAGATTTTATTACTGAGTTCATCGATGGGTCGTCTAACAACAAAAGGTCTGGCACAGGGATACTTCTCGTCAGTCCAAAAGGGCACAGAATCTTCAGTATCTTAAGATTTGAATTCCAGGCCACGAACAATGAGGCTGAGTACAAAGCCCTACTGGCAGGATTACGATTGGCTAAGGTGGTGCAAGCAGAAAAACTAAAGATATACAACGATTCACAGCTTATCGTCAGTCAAATAATGGACGAGTACCAAACCCCCAAGCAAAGGATGGCGTAGTATCTTCAAAAGGTTCGAGAATTATTAGAATCTTTCTAGCAGATCGAAATCACCCAAATCCCGTGAGCCTGAAACACTCATGCTGACGCCTTAGCTCGACTATCTAGAATGAATGAACCAAATCCCACGGAATCAATTCCGGTAGAGCACCTTTCATCCCTAGGCATTAAACAACAAGAAGAAATCATAGTGATCGCAGACAGACCTGACTCTTGGATGAGCCCTATCATTAACTTCCTAAAGAATGAGATCTTGCCAAAAGACAAAGTCAAAGTGCGACACCTACGGGCACGTGTGACAAGATATTGTATTTGCGATGACGTCCTTTACAAAAGAGGATTTTCAACGCCCCTCCTAAGGTGCGTTGACGGAGAAGATGGCAACACCATTCTAAAAGAGATCCATGTGGGACATTATAGAAACCATGCTGGGGGGCTGTCATTGGCACAAAAAGCCCTACGACAGGGGTTCTATTGGCCATCCATGAAGCAGGATGTGATGAATCTCGTCAAAAAATATGACAAGTGCCAGAGATTCGTGAAAGTGCCCCAGGTTCCCCCAGCTTATTTGAAGCAAATGGTGAGCCCATGGCCATTCACTATTTAGGGAATCGACTTGATTGGGCCGCTCCCAAAGGTGCGAGGCAACTGTAAATATGCCATCGTGGCCATGGACTACTTTACAAAGTGGGCTGAGGCAAAAGAGCTCGTCGAAATTTCATCTTCTAAGGTCCTAAGCTTTGTCTGGAGTAACATCATCTGCAGGTATGGGGTCCCCTAACAAATCGTCACCAATAATGAAACCCAGTTCACAAGCAAACAATTCGTCAAGTTTTGCAATAATTTTGGAATTGTTAAGAGTTTTACATCTGTGGATCACCCACAGAGTAATGGGCAAGTAGAGGCCGTTAATAAATCATTAAGAAAATTTTGAAAACCAGACTAGAGGCAAGAAAGGGACCATGGGCCGATGAGTTGCAAACGGTGTTATGGGCATACCGGATGACTCCCTGCAGTTTAACAAAGGAAACCCCCTTCTCGACGGTCTACGGATATGAAGCAATGATCCCCACAAAATTCAAAGTCATAACACAATGAAGGATTACCTTCGAACCAAGGGAAAACGATCAATTGCTCGTGGCAAGGCTGGACCTCATGGAGGAAGCAAGAGACAAAGCTAGCCTCAGGATCACCACTCGACTGCAATGCATCGCAAGATATTACAACTGAAAGGTATAAGTCCGAAGATTTAACCTAAGCAATCTTGTTCTACGCCTTATCCTGCCAGGGGCACGCAAGCCTAGCGAAGGGACTCTAGGGCCAAATTGGGAAGGTCTATACTTAATAAAAAGAGTCGTAAGCAATGGAGCCTATCGTTTAGCAAATGAAAATGGGGAGGAACTCCCTTGTGCTTGGAACGCCAAACATCTACGGCGGTATTACCAGTAAAAGTTGTGAAGAAAATTTTAGCTGTATAAAATCTTATGTATTCCCCATATAGTGTAATTTCAGAAGAAATAATAAAATCTGATATGTTGCAAGAAAACGATAAAAATGAACTCATAAAAATGAGAATCATACGAATGAATTATCAGAATTTCATAAAGTCATCGTATCCGTTAGTTACAGACAAAAAAAAAACCACTCTAAGGTGCAAGATTTTTTAGGGCATGCTCATCGGAAACCTCGACGAGTGAAATGGCAACCCCCTCTCTGGAAACTTCTGTCTCGGCACCTCGTTCCTCGTCCGGGGAACTAGTCTCGATGGCTTCTCTCTTGAAAGATTCGACGACCTCCATAGCATGTGGCCCAAAGAATGAGAAATCCATTTCCGGATGTTTTTCCCATAAGGTATAGAAGAAGGCCTCGTAAGTCTGCTGCCTTGACTCCCTAGTAGCAATGGCCTACCACAAAGACATCTCAGCTTTAACAAGACAAAGCTCTTTTCTCACCTCACCCAGCTCCTTCTCGGCGGTTTCAGCCCTACGACGTGAAGAATCTGCTTGCTGAATTGCATTTTCAGTAGCCTAAGCTGTAGGCATTTCTTCGCCTCCTCCAACTCTATGGTAACCTTCTTCAAGTCAATGGAAGCATGCCCAAATGTCTCTTCAGCAATCTCGTGACGCTGCACCTCGTCTGTGAGCTTGGTCTCTGCCTCTTTGATCTTCTCGCACAACTCCTGATTCTCGACCAGAGAAGTTGCAAGGTCATTTACAAGCAAAGACTCCTTATCTTCTTGTTCCCACGCCAATTCCTCAATCTTCAACTATGTTAGAACATTCTGCAAAAGAAAGGAAGAAGAAAAGAGGGACATAAGTCACGAACCGTAAAATAGCTGCCAACATTGAAAGCGATAACTAAAACCTACCACGAGGCAGTGGCGAGCAGCATACCCCGCAAGCCTCCCTATGGTGCAATCCTTAGCTTCAAGTGCACCAACCTTTTGCTTCGACCCCGGGATCGTACTCATGTTCTGAACTAAAGTTAGAGCATACTCTTCAGTCAGAGAACTAACTTTTGCAAGAAGAGGAATGAATTCACCCTCGCTGTTGTGAGAAGGTGCTCTCATTTTTCCTTTGTCAGCCTTTCTTCTCTTGGGAAGAGGGTCGGGCGGAATGAGGATTTTAGCCATACCCGCTGCCTCAGATCGTAGCGGCGATGATGTCCCTCGAGGGATAGCTGCAGGTGGTGGTGGTAGTATAGTAATATCTGGATCCATGTCACCTGGGCCAGGAACTTAGTCAGCAAGGGGAGGGGCAGATTAATCTCGAGAGGAGGGAGGCGTCACTTCGCACCACGAGAGGGAGGAGCCTTTAGGATGAGATCTATGATACTGTCATAATCGTCGAAATCGACAGGTCTGACTTCTGATACCCGTCGAATCCCGATCTCCTCGGTAACCTCAATGTCCAAGGAAGGTGCGAGTCCGTATGAGCAAAGTCGAGATTCATTGAAATGAAAGTCGCTCTCAAAGTCGCTCGCCAATATGAAACCGTTCAAAACCTCAAACTCCCTAGCCCCTAAAGTAGGATTCTTGCCGGTCCCGACTGTAAAAAAAAGAAAAAGAAAAAGAGAAGGGTCAGAAAGGACAAGTGTATGAAACAAAGAGCGAACAAATCAGAAAATATATCACTATATGCAATGGTCCTCAACTAAACCTACCCGGAGAAAGAACAAAATCAAAATTCTTAAGATATCGTAACGAGGGACAGGACACATAAAACCAATGAGACTTGTAAGGCCCTACGTTGGATTTGCCTATCGCGGCCCCCTTCAGTAAGATATCCTTATACGGCGTCCTACTGGCCATGAGATAATACAACCCATCCAACGTGTTCGCACATCTAAGATCATAAAGATAACATAAAGTCTCGGGCGACAATGGTGGCAGGCGATTACCCAGATAGATCAGAGCCAGGGAGACCAGCGAGACATAAGAGTTGGGAGTCAATTGGAATGGGCTAAGTTTTATTTTGTTCAAAAAGTTGACGATGAAAGGGGAAATGGGGAACCTAAAACCAGCCATAAAATGTGGCAGGCTCATGGCAATAAAACCTTTAGGGGGATGTGCAACATAATCATCCGTCACTAGAACCATAGCACTACACCGCCTCGGCACCTGATGGGAACGAACAGCGAGCTGAACATCCATAATCACATCGTTGTAGCATAGAAATTAAACGTACGGTGATCGTGAAGTTCTCTCGGTGCGACATCCAGAGGTTCTTGATGAGCCACAAATGACAAGACCTCGCCCCTCCCATTAGGTGTCGCTTCATCGGTATGTTGCATTGTTGTCACCTCAGAACTCATTTCTACCTCCTCATCATCCTCCCCTATTAGGTGGCAGTGGCACACATGACCTGCTTCCATCTATAAAGGAAGAGAGCTAGTTAGGCCATTGCAAGCAAGCCATACCAAAACTAAAAGGCCTAGGATCCCAGCGGATCACAGGCCATATGCAACCTGAGTCACCATAATAACAACCCAAACCATACTGGGGAGGGAAAAGATAGAGAAGAGGACAATCCTGGGTTATGAAATCCCAAAACTCGGCGAAGAACATCCAATGGCCCTAGGAACAACTAATAAACCAACCTTACTGAACCAAGCAAGATAGAATCACAAAGAAGCAAACTAATGGTCAGACCTATCTCCTATTTGTTAACGGAAGAAAAGACCCCCCAAATAGCCCGATAACGGAAAAAATAAACTGAGACGTACCGTAGTTTCTTTGGGAAAGGAAGTCCGGCTAAAATGCAGTTACAGCTCTGGCAAAGAAAGCCCCAAAGTCAGGGACAAAGGTCGATAAAGAACCAAAGAAAGTAGGCAACCCCGAAGCTGAGCCAACAAGCCAAGAATGAGAGGAAAGCCAAAGTTGAAAAAATTCTCGAATGATTCAAATGAGAAGGGGCAAGAGGATTCTCTGGGTATAAAAAGAAATAACTCGACCATCAAATTAAAAGGACTATTGGTTACCCATGATCCAACAGCCAGGGGCATACGAAAGTCAGTAAATAATAGGACAGAGAAATGCACAAAAATCTGAAAATCATAATTACCCGTCGTCATGAAAAGACGAAGAGCCACACGTGCAGAACAAACGAGAGAATCAGGCAGCTCAGCGACCATCGCACACCAAAGGGCGGGAGATTCAAAAAATGATCTCGTGTCTAAGTAATACACAGAAAGCATAGAATTCTTGCGAGAGCCATGTTCAAGTAATGTACCTACGCTGCACAAAATTCTTGCATAGAATGACCTTGCATTCAAGTAATATGCTGACCGCACAGAATTCTTGCGTAGATCGAGGGCTTGAAAAATGATCTCGCATCTAAGTAATATGCAGAAAGCATAGAATTCTTCCGTGAGCCGCGTTCAAGTAATGTGCCTACCCCGCACAGAATTCTTGTGCGGAACAACCTTGCGTTCAAGTAATGTGCTAACCGTACAGAATTCTTACGCAGATCAAGGGCTCGAAAAATGATCTCGCACCCAAGTAATATGCAGAAAGCGTAGAATTCTTGCGCGAGCCGTGTTCAAGTAATGTGCCTACCCCGCATAGAATTCTTGCGTGAAACGACCTTGCATTCAAGTAATGTGCTGACCGCATAGAATTCTTACGCAGATCAAGGGCTCAAAAAATGATCTCGCATCTAAGTAATACGTAGAAAGCGTAGAATTCTTGCGAGAGCCACGTTTAAGTAATGTGCTTGCCCCCACACAGAATTCTTGCATGGAACGACCTTGTGTTCAAGTAATGTGCTGATCACACAGAATTTTTACGTAGATCGAGGGCTCAAAAATTGATCTCACGTCCAAGTAATATGTAGAAAGCGTAGAATTCTTATGAGAGCCACGTTCAAGTAGAGATACTAAACGGGCCGATCCGCACGGATGCAGGCCTAAACGGACCAAGTCCGTTTAGGCCCGCATTTAAGCGGACCAAAGAAAGACTAGTCATGCGGTGCAGACCGGTCGGCGGACCAGTCCGCATTTTGAATTTTTTTACAAACCAGACTAGTCCACATTTAGGCCCGCATTTGGTCCGTTTTTTTGCCTGCATTTTGGCCCGCGTTTGGTCTGCATTTAGTCCGCAATTCTGCTCAGCTTTGTCAACAACTACAATTACACAATCCATCACAAAACCTGTACAAATGGATTTGGGAACTC